>VACF01000360.1:10834-51488 GCA_006891605.1 Pleurozium schreberi | reverse complement strand
CAAAGGTTCTTGAAGCAAAAGCAATGTCTATTGAATCCAAAGGTTCTTGAAGCAAAAGCAATGTCTATTGAATCCAAAGGTTCTTGAAGCAAAAGTAATGTCTATTGGATCCAAAGTTTCTTGAAGTGAAAGCAATGACTATTGAATCCAAAGGTCTTTGAAGTGAATTTTTTATGAGTTTGCTAACTTTGTATGAATCATGAAAGCAATGTTTGTTGAATCCAAAGGTCCTTGGCATGAATTTTTTATGAGTTTGCTAGAGGCATGTATTTGTGTATTTTCATTCTTCAATGTAAACATTGTATACACTAGAAACTTTAAATTCATGCAATACCAATGGTGGATGATCCTAACTTTTGCACACCTTTTCTCTATTGCTCATTCTCCAATTTTGTGCAATTAATTTTTTCACCTCAAGTCCTCTATCTTCAATAATCCCACATTTGTTAAAGCTTTTGTATATATTTTTTGCTATAACCTCCAGTTTGGTAGAGTAACTTTTTTACTTTGGTTCTTGTATCTTCAATAATCACACATCTGTTCAAGGTTTTGTTTATATTTTTACTCTAAGCATAAGAACCCTCTAATGTGGTACACTTACTTTTTTCATCTCAATTCTATCCACAATAATGTGCATCTATTAAGATTTTGTTTAAATTCTTGCTCTAACCAAAACAACCCTAGGCCTTGATGAGTCAAAGTGTAYACTTGAATGTCCAAGCCTTTAAAAGAATATAAGGCCTTGAAATGGGCTTGGTTTCCTATGGGTTTCTCTTGGCATTTCCATGGCTTGATAGGTTGGACAACAAACTTTCATATCAATTGACTATCTTGATGTAAAATTGATGGAGACACTTTGAATGCAAACTACAAGAACAATTATTCTCCATATACAATTTGTAACATATTGTTAAAAAGGGTTCCATATGCACCTCTAATGCAAAAAATATGCTTCTATGTTAAAAAAATTTGAGGAAATAGCGGATGCCTCCATATTTTATTGCCTAGGGTTTGAGACGTCACCTTATATGTGCCACAAGAGTATTTGGACCCAACTATGGCCCATAAGGAGTTTAAATGTGTCATTTTGTAGAAAATGAGCTCATGGGGAGTGTTTGGATGTGTAAGAGCTAGTTTAAGATGGACTTAGTGGACATAAGAAGATTTTTAATTGTTTTTTTGATGTAACACCATCAAAGATTATGGCTATATGAGGATCTTCACAATRTTGCCAATACAGGAATTAGTGTGACCATTATAGATGCACTTTATGTCTATTGTGGGGTATTTATGAGAACATATGGGCTAAAATGAAGCACACTTCAAAAAAATTTACAAATTCAATTTTTCTCAAAATATGTAATTTCAGTTGGTACATTCTTTCACAATTTTTCATAAATAGARAAAACTAATTTCCTTGCACCACCATAAGAGCCAAGGCCACTATTGTACCACATTGGGTTGTAAAGCAACAAGGTATTGAAGTAAAATGGAAATACCTAAAACCATCAATATAAGCAATTTAGCACATTTTCACTGGATAGTTAGAGGCACATTTTCCTAACAATGATATTTTAGTAGTATTAGCAATAGAAAATAATGAATTTTTGAAAAAAAAAAATAGATTTTATGGATATGGAAGCTAATTCTATGGATTTTCATAGTAGAAGCTCTCTAAGACCCTAAACTCCTGAAATCATCATATAGTTGGATCTAAAATTGAAATTTGACAAAATCAGCAATCAAATGATTGAAATTAACCCCTAAAAGCCCAAGGGGTTTGGACAAAATCAAATGTGTTATAAAATATAAATTTCATAACTTTTTTGAAGTTTGCATCAAAGAAGTTTATGTGAAGCACAAAAAGTAGAAGATATCCGTACGATCAAAAATATAAAACTATTTTTAGATTCTCTTCAAATTAATTTTGAAAATATAACTTCAAAAATTCACAAAAAATACAATTTCTATCCTTAACACTTGAATTTTTTTTTGATTGGCCAAAGTTGTGGTTTCTAATGAATTTTAAAAAAATTCAGAAGACCTGGTCATTCAAATATCAATTCTTTCCTCAAATAGTAAGTTTTTCAACAATAAAAAATTCTAAACACATTTGAGTTATTTGTAAAGTCCCCCCTCTTTAGGCATGACTTTTTTTGAAGTTGAGAAAGCAACTGTAGTTGAAGCCTCAAACTTTTTTGCAAGATACTTACGTCACACGACTTCAAAAGAGGGGACCAAACTTTTAGGCACCATTTTGATGGAAAAATAAGTTTCATACCCACTTTTATTTCGATTTTTTTAACTCAACCGGCTTTTTCACAAAACTCATGGATTTAAACCCTGGTTTAGTGTACTTTACGAATAACTCAATTGTGCTATTTCTCTTATGATTTTTTCTTTACCGTAGTGATCTTAGTTTTGAATATAAATACTGAAAGACAACCCAACATTTTCAAGAAAAAAAAAAAATTAATAAAAAGTTTTTCCCTACCCGAAAATTCTGCCCAAAGTCGAGCCGTGATCAAAAAATGGTTGTTTGAGCGCTTAGGGGTTTAGTAAGGGAATACTTTGATGACACTTTTAAGAACATTTTATGGTGGAAGTTAAGGGACACTTCAAGGGCAATATACTGTCAGCATGAATGGGTATAAGGATGTTTTGGGTGTGTTTACCTTATACCCAACACATGCTTTAACCAAAACCACATTAACACACATACTTCATCATTCTTAACCTATAGAGTAACCATTGTCAAAAATAAAAACATTCATATACAAACAAGTGCACTAGAAGTTGAATTGGGAAATACAATACACTGCCGCAAATCTGAGAGGCACAAGGAGTTACTGAGAACGCAAGAATGCGCCCACGCACGCTCATCCAATGAAAGATTTATAGTATAGTAAAATGATGATGTCACTTTGCCACTGTCACCAGGTTCCTCGTCTGCATCCCAAACTCGTTGACGAGTGGACTCGCACTCGAGTATGTATTTAGTGCACAGACCCAAGCCGACCTCCATAGCATTTCCTGTCGCCATGCACCCTTCCGGCCGTGCTTTGTTCTGAACTTAAGACTTCATGTATTTCATGTACCTCTCGAGAGGATACATCCAACGATTGTGCACTAGACCACACAAGTACAACTCCTCTACCAAGTGTACAAAGAAGTGCATCATGGGGTCAAAAAAAGAGGGAGGGAACTCGCGTTCTACCAAGCACAAAGCGAAAGCCACTTCCTCACATAGGATATCCATGTGTTCTGGATCAACAATCTTAGAGCATAATTTCCTAAAAATTTAACTCAAGTGCATTATTGCTGTCTCCACTTGGTTAGGCAGCAATCCAGAAATACATATTGGAAATACTTGTTGCATAAAGACATGATAGTCGTGACTTTTCAGGCCGTGCAATGTTCCGTCTTCAAAGATGCGAGATTTCATGTTTGACATGTGTTGTGTTGGAGCCTTCAAACTGGATAGCCTCTCCATGAATTTTTTTTTATTTAATTCAGAAAGGATGTAAGGAGCTCTGGGAATATGAAAACTTGTCTTTGGTGCTTCAGCTCTACGCATATGCAAGGCAGGTTTGCAACCGACTTCTCTCATGTCTTCACGAACAGTTGGTCCGTCTTTCAATACAAAAACAGTCTTCAAGAGATTTTCAGCAAAGTTTTTTTCACAGTGCATAGTGTCCAAAACATGCCTAATGAGGAGTTTCTGCATTGAGAACATGTAAGTATTATTTGAGAAACCACATAAAAAATGTTTTCAAACATGTCAACCACATTAAGGTAGAAACATCGGAGACTGTGAAAGCTACGATAGCCAAAAGTGGCCTTCAATTTCACAATTGAGGTAGGCATCCTCAAAGCGCCACAAATTGATACTCTGTCTAGTTACTATTATAAGGTCAGATTTTCATGTTGTCTTCTTGGCAAGTGAAAGGAAGTTCCAATGGACCAAAGAATGCAACATTTGGATATAATGTGCAAAAGTTATGAAGGGTCAAAGTTTTATTCTAAAAGAGTTTCTTCCACAAAAGTATGTAACTAAATTTGGAGATGTACAGAGTGTGAAGATGGCGCTTTTAGTTTAGTGGCACTTTTGGTTACCTATCTTACATACTTGCACGCATTGTTTGTGTTCAGTCCAAAGTCAAATGAGGGCAAGAATGATTACGTCCCAGTAGGGCAGCTTAAACAGAATTGAATTGCGTTTCACCCCATGCACTCGCACTGGATCACTGTCACTTCTTGGAACTCCTCCAGCGGCTATCCATCTTTCTCTTGCCTCACCCCTTCTCTTATGTTCACTTCCCGAAACTCAACATGGCTTTTGTCGATGTTCTTGTTCTCCATTTAATGCTTGAGTTTTGAATCTGAAAGGATGCCCTTGTGGCAAATAACGACGGTGGCCTTGAAAAACATTTTTTTTCAAGCTCTTTGAGTAGCGGGATTCTGCATTTGGACCACACACGGGGCAGCCTTGATATCCCTTAGTAGCAACATCCTGATATTAAACCATAACCTGGGTAGTCATGGATAGTCCACAAAAGGATTGCTCTTAATGTGAATCTTCTAGGTTTAGGACTATCAGACATATCTACAGCTGGCACTCTGTCCCATAGTACAAGCAACTAGTCCACAAGAGGTTCTAAATAGACATCGATGTTTGCTGATTTGACTGACTCCTTCCCTGGTATTATCAATGACAGCATGACAAAGAATTGTTTAGTGACCATCCAACCAGGTAAGTTGTAATTAAGTAGAAAGACTGGCCACGTAGAATGTCTGGTTGACATATCAGCAAAAGGATTCATTCCGTCAAGGGCTAGCCCTAGCTTTACATTCCGTGAGTTCTCAAAGAATGATGCATCAATGTCTTTCACTTTCATCCATGTGGGACTATCCAATGGTGACCGCATCTTYCCATCACTGGACTGGTTTTTCTCATGCCATCGCATCAACGATGCAATGTCCCTACATCGATACATTTGAAGAAGCCTTGGAATAAGGGGAAAATGTCTAAGGACCTTGACAGGAACACGGTTGCTACCTTCCTCATATCTTGAGGATTGACACTTTGGGCATTCTTCAAGGTGAGCTCTGTCTTTCCAAAATAAAATGCATCCATTTTGGCAGGTGTGAATGATATTGAAAGAAAGTCCCAATTGATCAATGTATCTCCAAGCTTCATGTCGAGTTTTAGGTAATCCATTGGGTTGGGGAAGCACATCCAAAGTCAAGAAAGAGAGTAATTCATCCATAAAGGAATTGCTAACGTTGTGCAGATGCGCCAAGTTTAAAAGAACTAGTACGGAAGCGAGAGTGGAAATTTTTGAGCCATGGTACAGAGGTACCTGACTACTCTTTAACCACTCCTCCATGTCCGGGTCCACACCATTGGCAAATTCTTCTTCATCATTACGATGTCTTTTTTGGTCTTCGTCAGAAAAGACTGAAGACCCCTGTCTACGGTCGTCGACCCTCTGGAACCATTCAGCTGTGAGACGATAAAAATCCATTCCTTCATCAAATCCATCTTCAGGTGGAGGACTTGGCTCCATCTTAGCACATGCAGTTGTGTCATTTATGTTTTCGACATTGAATATGTGGATGTCCGAGTTTTCAAGCTGCAAGAAGATGATGTAATATAATTAGTTTCCATATGGATGGCCAAGTGAGTGTAACAAATTAGCATCCTATGTACATGAGAAAAGGTTCCCATACTAGAAAAGAAGCTGAACAGCCATGCGGCCTAGGTGACCATTCAAGCAATCTATTGAGGATGATTTGGGTTGTGTAGAAGAAGGTTGTATTAAACTATGGAAAGATTACTACAGGCAGTGCTCACTAGTTGAATGCAGGTAAGGAATCACTTGTTAATTTTTGGACCTTTGACCTCAAATAATAATATTAGTTTACACTGAAATTTTGTGAAACCCTARAACCCTAGTTTTGAATTTTTAGTTGTTTATCATCAAGGACAGTACACAATATTGTCGCTTTGATAGGTGACAAGGAAGTCAACATACAAAATGACTCGTATGCACAGTAGCAATTTCAGTGAACTAAGTTACATATAATTTGAAAGACTCATGCATATAGGAAGCTGAATTGATGTGAATTTAAACCACACCAGCAAGATTGCAGAAGCACTTACCAACATGGAGTGTGTTAGGGTGGGATCTCGGCCGCTGGACATCATTTAATTTTCCATCGGGTTTGGGCAAGTACTGGCAGTGCGGAGAAGAGACAGTTGAGTTGACGCAATTCTGAGCATCAAGAACCAAGTTGTGGAGCTGCAATTGGCGTATCAAGTTGAAAAACGTTGGTGTTACACAAACACGCTTTTGTGGAAGACTGGATCGAAATTACGTGTTCAACCAGGTAATGTATGGACTGCTCTCGCATGTTCCGTGAGTTAAGAAATTAGCAAAAAGACTTCAAATGAAGTTCAATCTTAATGTTGAGTAATTCCTTAACTTTATTCTCTGACATATATATACGTAGATATCGCAAACTAGAAGGCTCACTCGGAATCATGGAGCACAAACAAAACGAAAGCGATGAGTACAGCTCTGACGCTGCATCTCATCCCTTTTATGAAGCGCATGTTCACCTTTCTGGAGACCACAGCTGCAGTCAGCCAAATGAGCCGCATGGACAACAGCCCAGCCGCAGAAATTCGCAAGCAGTGACAGCTTCCGCAAGTCTACAAGGAGGAAGTCCAAGCATACCGTCTATGTCAAGTTCGAAGTTCCAGGAGATGGTCATCCGTGCATTATTTCAGTCCACCGCGTCTTTGATAGGTTCTTCATCCGGTCTGCTTCATTTTGCGGATGAAGCTGCAACTAGATTTCCACCACTTGAAACGGGAGAAGGCGGTCTTGTGAGCACGTGGAATGAAAATACTTACCGGAAGGCTGAAGCAAAGAAGAACCGAAAGCCTGACACGATGAGAACTAGTGCGGGGGAAGAATCAGATTCTCAAGAGGATTTTCCTCTTCCAGAGAATGCCACTACAGAGCAAAGAGCTTTGCGTACTCGAAGACTAAACCGGTGCCGTGCAAAGAAGGCAAGGGAGTTGACCTCAAACCGGAAGGCCTTGAAAAAAGTTACTTATGTCATCCATGTTGATTGTTCAAGCAAACCGAAAGGCATTCACCGCCACCAGTATAAAGCTGCAGTGCGTGGACAGTGCAGCCGCCTTGACCCCAGTATGGACAATATCAATCACCATCCGAAGCATGTAGTCGACAGCATTTGGCACGCTCTAGAAAGAGAATGGGAGTTTGAGGGATTTGCTCACAAGGCCAGAGAGATGTTTGAGAAGTCTACAACAAAGTTCATGCGTAACCGAAGGAAGAAAATTGTAGAATTGACAAACAAGTCTAAGAAACAGCATGCAGCCTCTACATCGATCAAAAATGCAGTGATAAGCAAGAAAGCAACCGCCGAAGATGACGATGAAGTCGATACATTGTCCCAAGAGTTCGAGGTAAGCTTCAACTGCTCCACCTTCCATACAATGTTGTATCCAAGAGGGGAAGGCTTGCTTTTTTTGCTTTTTCTATGTTTTTCGAAAAGTAATTGTGATACCTGTCTGTCTCTATCATGGGAGTGCACAGTCACCAAAATGCAGAAGAGCAGGTCTTGAAGTCCGGGATGAGGAACAAGGCGGTCGAGTCTAAAAAGACAAATGACAATGAGGAATCTGTGGAGACAGTGCAGAAGCGGATGAGAATTCATATTTTGAAATTTTTTTATTCGCCATGTCAGTGGTGTTGCTCACGAAATGCTTAACGTTTTTATTCTTTGAATTGGAATTTCCAGGGAACTGGATGTGAAAGGTTGAAAAAGAATAATCTCCTGGTGGAAAAGTCTGTGGCGTCAGAGGTAGATGATGTGGCTAGAAAGTTTGAAAAAAGTAAGCTAAAGTTGAAGATTGTAAATGTTTGTGGCTCCAATAATGCAAAGAGAAAGGCAATCTTCAATTCCGATGTCAATATCATCATGAAAATTGCAGGTGTGTGTTCGTAAAAGAAGTCTTTGTGTAACAAAAAAGTCCTTTCCATTCCCATTTCATGTCTATCCATAGTTGGAATAAGATGTAACTTACCATGTTCAAGAGAGAAGTGGATAACCACACAATGCATACAAAATTGCCATGGTCAAGAGAAGCGCTTTYATGAAATGTTTGAAGAAGATGATCATAGTTGGAAAATGATATGAAAATGATGCCATGCTTAACTTTGAGGCGTTGCAGTTAATCTATCAATGACAACAATTTTGCARACCCAAGGATTGCGGTCASACGAGGTSACCGATGTCGTTCCCAAAGTAACTTACRAAAAGGGTACCATCAGYGAAGTCCGTAAAGGTACGAGGCATAGATAATTGAAATGAAGGAGATTATGTGGAGTGAGATTGTCATTGAAAGTAATGGTGGTATTTTCTTTTGAGCCCACTGAATTTGTTTGTAGGGACATCAATAGTTTCGCAAGCCATGAAAGAGAATGTGGCTCCCGTTGACATTGCAACTGCAATGAATTCATCCAAGTATTCACGAGCCCATGGAAAGGCGTCCAAMCAAGTGCAAAATGGAGAGCCTGAAAATGGAGTCGAAAAGCAAACATCGCGTAAAGATGAATGTAATGGAGAAGGCTTAAAATCTTCTCTCAAACTCCATGATGACAATAGACCAGAGGTGAGGAAGCCATCAGACTTCTAAAGTAAAATAAATGCAATGTCACTCAGTGACATGAAGTTGTCATGCATTGTGAATGTGGAATGCCATTTTGGGCARTATAACTTGAAATTGTAAACGTTGGACGGGATATGAAATATAAATAATTAAATATGGTGACCACCTACCCTTTTGGGAAACAGACTTGTAAAAGTATCACGATATTTGATGTCAAGATTTTTCCTTGTTGGYTGTGTAAAGCAAGAGCAGTTCTTGTGTCTTGTGACTGACAATTTCTCCTTTTTCAGCATTTTCATGGACAGCGCATGGAATGCGGTGATGTCGTATCCTTAGCTACAATTATAGAAGGTGAACAAGAAGATATTGGAAAAGGCGTGCTCATGGGATTTGCGGGCTCTAAGTTTGCTCGAAAAGTAATTCCGAAGGGATGGTGCAGCATTAAAGTCAGTTCATACAATATGCGTGGAGGTTCAGAAGCATGTCTTTTTCCATTTGGTTGGAAGGATCAAGCGAAGCACAAAACGGTTAGGGATGTTGATAGTCGTCTCATTTTGTGGCCAGATAGCTTTCTCCACATTTGACAAATGAAGTGGACATTCTTCAACAATGACTGCACCGCTAGCTATGTGAAGATGGTTATGAGCTAAAGCAACTGCAATTAGATTGCGTGAGTATGTAAGGATCACTTATATATATATATATATATATATATATATATATATATATATATTCAAATAGAATCTCGAATAAAGAATTTTGAGTCTAATTTATTCAAAGAATCTAGTTATGCAAAAGTCAAACAAAAATTACTTTTAATAATTCATCTGTAATTTGAGTTTGAAGAAGGAAATATATTTAGTGTACTAGAACTTGAAAAAAAACATTTAAAAAACTCTATTTAACATATTGTAGAAGCATATATAATTGTTTGTCTTTGAACTTAATGGTATCTTGTGTCAATGCGCACTAAAAGCATATGCCACAAAGTTGAGGCCCTACAAGCTTGAAAACAATGTTTTATGCCATATGGTTCCAACAATCATCGGACCAAAGGTGGTCTTCGCTCATAAGAATGTAGCAAAGTTTTTGCACCAAACCCCTATTTAAGGACGAAACCTATTCAATGATAGTAGATTGCATGCACCTATGAATTGCTGTTATCCCAAGAATCACAAAATCTGACAAGACTTAAAAATTTGAATACGATCTATAATAAAAATTGGCATGTGTTCAAAGTGAGGGGTAAAACGATGGGAAACACACCATTACTTCTAGGATAGTTCTAAATTGCGACAAAAATTACCTTCACGGCGATTCGAGTCAGCTCCACCATACGGAACATAATAAAGTAACTGACAAAACAAAACAGCAAGTTCTTATCCCCAGGTAATCAAAGACAATGCAAAAGATGTGACGAATTACGCACCATACGAATCTGACTGCTCTGAGCATAGCAAGTCTTCTTGATCTGGTTCGGCCTCTTCTTGGTGAAAGCAATGCAGAAAATGCGAATCTGATAGTTGTCTGTGGTCTTCACGTCAACGTGAGCCTCGATCAAACTCTGCCACTTCCGCACCAGGGACCGCAGCTTGTCGGTGGTGAGGTCCATGCCCTGAGTCAATCCACCCCAAATCCATCAAGTCCCACCATGCACTCTATGGACAAGAAATTCTGGCCACAACATATATCCGAGCTTTTTCCTTATCACATGCTTTTCCGAAGTCTTGACCTAATTACCTCCCTTAATGTGGAGTCGATTTTAAGAAATATCACGGAGCGGTCTCAGAATCCTAATATATCACAGTGGTGCAAGGCTAATATTGTGCATACCCAGAAGTTGGTGAGCACATTCTTGCCCTGCACGTCCTCAGCTCGGAGCTTGATTTTGCGGTAAGCCTGGTCCTCATCCTGCTGCAAGTCGGCCAACGAAACCTCGAACACACGTCCCTTCAACCCATCGGAGGCAATCTGTTCCACACTCACCTCACTCACGTCAGTCATTCCTCCTCTCATTTCGTTAAAAGCACACTTCAACACTATTTCCTTAATGCAGCCACATATTCAAAAAATTGAAAAAAAATTAAGAAAAAGACTCGAAGAAGGCACCAGTCTACCTTGGTTCCCTGGGTCCGGGTGACAAGAGTCTTGCCCAAAGATCTCTGAGTGAAGATGGTGGGTGCCTTGATGTCATACCAGTCCTTCTTGGAGAAAGGGTCGACACTGCAGCAATTCAAAAATCAGACGTTAGAAAAAATTACGGCAGCCTACGGTAGCGAAAGTATATATCACAACAAGAAACAAAATCTGTGATACGGATACGAAACAGGAGGTCGCTAGCAGGATTCAACGGAGGGAGAACAGGTGCTTCACATTTTCTTCTTTCCGCCCTTCTTGCCCTTGGAAATGCGCTTGTTCTTGCCGACGGCCATGGCTGCGGAACGGGTTGAACGGGAGTTCGTCTGGAAGGAAAACAGAAGATGAGACTCTCTGCTCGAACTTCAGAGCGCCAAACCCTAATCGGAGGGCTCCGTTCACACAGGCAGCCGCAGCGGAGTCGAGGCACAGATCGTGACCTATTTCAGTTAACCCTTAAAATAACCCCCCAAACCACCACTTTGCTTTTGTGCCTAGTAACTATTATTGAATTGGTAAAGTTTTCATATTTTCGTGTTGGAATTTGAAAGGAGGTTCAAATGCACCAAAGAATATGACATTTGGATACCATATGCAAAAGTCATGAAGGAACCTAGTTCGGTTGTAAAACAATTTCTTCCTCATAGGTATATTATTGATTTTGGAGATGGTATTTTAGTGCATTTGGAGGTGCCACCTTAAATTTGTTTACCAAGGACCGAAATTGTCTTATATGTCTTTTCAGCCAATCCCAATTTTTGAATTAATTAGTAATCCCTTACAGGTATCTAGGGAGATATTATACCTTACCAACATGGAAATATTGACCATTTTTTGGTTACACAATCTTATGAACCCCCTTTAGTGCTTGCAAAATTGCGCAATTTTGACACAAGTAAAAATCCAAGAAGAATTTGGAGTCTAATAGGGAAGTCACTCATTCTTTGGGTCAAGAATCATTTGTAAAAGTCCAATTTGAAAAATACAATTGTGTGGAAGCTATAGAGGTTCATTCATGACAATATAAAAAAGTTACCACCCAAAGTTACCATGGAATACATAGAAAAAAGTAAAAAGTATATGAGATGTAGAAGCCATGACTGTGCACACTTAAGAAGAACAACAAAAAAATTGACAAGCATGTTTACTTAAATTGAATATTTTATTGAAAAATGCCTATTAGCTTTTGATTGTTATACTCTTCATTCATCAAAGCTTATASTATCTCATATATTGGATGCAAGTACCACATCAAGAGTAAACGGATAAGGAAAAAATCACAAAATCCAACAAAACTTTGATTTAATATACAAAACTTGGATGCACTTAAAGGATTTGACTTATAACTATAAAATTTCAAGTAAGTAAATAATATTTTTATAATATCAATATAGTTGTACATTACTAGTCATATTCAAAACAAAATCTATATCTATATCCTTATTTAAATCTATTGTAATAGTGACATTTTTTTTTTTTTATCAATTTTACATTAATCCCTAAAGTACCAAGGCCTTTTTTCTGTGAAAAAACACTCAAAACTATCATTTCTATAGCAAAGAGTTAAAAATATTCGAAATTGATTTTTTTGCAAATATAACCGTAGAATCTTACACCTAACTACTATGAGGATGTGTGGGAAAAATTTCAGAATTTTTGACCGCACAGATTGCAAGATATGTGTGTTCAAAGTGAAAAAACTGGTTTTGCAACACATTGCAGGACTAGATTATTTGACTTGGAACCTTCTTAACTTTAATTTTTTGCACTATAGAGTTTTGAGCTTTAAATCTTTATAGTGGAGAATTCAACTGAGAATCTAAGGGGGAGTTTTTTTTTCAAAAATAAATAAATTTTTATTCTTTAAAAATTTATTAAATAGGAGTAGGTACAAGATAGAAGGAAAATCTAAATTATTAACATCTCTAAGGTGGAATTAAAAAGCACTAATCCCAATGGTGAGATTGTTCTAGCAAGCAAACTAACCCATGTGGAACATTTTTTTTCTTAAAATTGTAAAAATTGCATTCAAAAATGAATTCTACAAGTTATTTTTTCGAGAAGATGCTCGAATTGCCCAAAAATCAAGATTGTCCATAACTCTCTCATAACAAATCCAAATGGAATGAATCGATGCTTTCCATGTAGAAAAAAATATAAACTATGAGAAAAAAAAATTTTAATTCAAATTTTTGAAACTTTTTTTTGCTGCCCCCTCTCTCCACCTCTCCCCTATGTTGACTTGTATTAGGCATAACTTTTGTTCTGGGGAACCTATTTTAAAAAAAATTATATTTCCATGAAGTTAATTAGGTTTTCTATCATCAAAAAAAATTCAAAAAATCAAGACAAAAATTGAGACCATAGGTACATGCCCAAAATCTACCTTGTCCCCCAAAGGGACAAATGGTCCTTTAGGGGTTAAATCCAAAGTCCAATTTGTTTCATATATGAGGGAGGCAACCCATTTCTAGTCACCCTCCCATTTCCAATTTATAGACTATTGTCTTTCCATGAAGTTATGGTGTCAAAGTACTTGTGGCTTATTATGATTGATTGCAAGGCTCTCAATATTGCAATTAGACCTTTGTCAATTTTGGAATTAGCCTATTGTCAAAAATAGAAAGTTCTATATCACCATTATAGGTCAAAGAAAATCTTCCACTAAAAACTTATAGTAATTTCATTTTATGTAATAAGATTTTGAAAAAATATGCAATCTTTCCAAACTCTATTGTTGTACATGGGAAAAATTCCACATTCAAAAAACTTGTGCTCCAAATATGCATAATTGCTTATTTGATCAGAAATGTATTGCTTCCTTTACTGGGCTTAGATTTCATAGTGCACTAGTGTGCCGTGTGCCGTTGCCACAGGAAAAATTAAAATAAAAGTAATTTTTAAATTTTTTAAAACCAAAAATAACTCAAAAATCAATAACTTTGACCCTGTAGATCCGAAAGCCACAAAACAAATCTAGTGCACCCCTCCTCGCCGAGAGCTTTCTGACAGTACCAAGCACGCATCCGGGGGACGCACGGTCTGGGAGATCTCAACGTAACAAACAAAACAAACAGTCTGAGCATCCCCACCAGGGGCTTCCCTATCCCCAAACCGTATGGTTTTCATCCGGATAGGGAAGAACCCCTCCCCACCAGCATCCTGTATCTCCAAATTTTGGGGAATTGGGATCCCCAATTCCCTAAATTGAATGGGGGATAGGGAATTGAGAATTGGTAAACCCTATTCTTGAATTTACCGTTGTTGCATGTGTGCTCCCATGACTTGGCGTTGGACTATTACTTTTCCCTTGTTACTATATTTACAAGTGCATGTTGACTTCACTTGCCTAGATTTAGTATAAAATATGGATTTGGGGAAGCATGGGTGGGAGCGCTCTTGAAGTTCAGTCAAAATTACAAAATCTTGGTTGTTGTGATCTTTTTCACAACAATTCAGCCCTAATCTGAATACCGTTGGTGGTGTAAATGCCACCATAGGTGACCAAATTTTTTAAATATAAAACTGGACCTTGTGCCTATCAAAATCAATGCACGCACCAATAAACCCTAGTCTCTTTTTCTACGTTTTCTCACAACATTCTGTCACATTACATAAACTGATAAAAAAGTTACAAATTTATAAACAGCCAGACGAAAGCTAATCAAAATCCATTCGCTCAAAAGAAAGAAATATCCATTTCCTTCAGGTAATGACGGATCCACCAGAATCAACAGTAGGTTCAAATCTCCCACAAATCACAATCTCGTAAACCCAGAACATAACCAAACTACAGGACGTTACTAAACCCTAAATCCTGATATCCACCAACACACTTTCAAAATCCACGTCGAGGGGAGCGATACAGAATCACCACTCCTTCAAATTTGAGTAGCAAAGAACGCAAATGTTGCAAAGAATAAAGAACTCAAAAGGAATGAGAAAACGCACCCATGATGCCACTGACAGCGGTGCGGACAGCGCAATTGTTGAAGATGTCTTGAGCTCGGATCTCATCCGGCGAAGGAAGACGCAATGGCGGTTCCTCGCTACTCGAGGGACCGGGCGTCGCCATTTATGCTTCAACAATTGTTGTTGGCCCGGCGAAGATCTGTTCCGAAGACAGTAACTGCAGAGCTTTCGATGGAGAATTCTTGAAAAATCTGCGTCGAAGAGCAAGGCAGGGTTTTAGGGTTAGGGTTTGGTGATTCTGCTCGAATGTAGTACGCCTGTGTATTCGTAGTCTCTACGTATGCGTGGTAGACACTCAAGGTTGAGCATCGAAGTCAGTGATTTCGTTGACTCATTGATAATAATTTTCCAAAGTTACACTACAGTATTTTTTATGGGCCCCGTCAGGGGACGCTTACGCTCCCAACTAAGGGAACGTTGGGGAACTTCGTTCTCTAGGGCCCACACGTCTTGTTAGTTAACTTCTAAAGGACCAAGCTGCATTTTTTTTTTGGCAACATAGCAATTTTGGGCAGCTCACTACAAATGGAGTTTTCATTATTATTTTTTAATTGTCTCACACAACATGTGTCGAACGAGTAGCTTTAAGGCCAAACAATTTTCATAACATTTGACTACATTGTTAACCCCTAAAGTTCCTTGACTATGTTCTCACCAAAAATGCTTCAAAACTGCCATTTCAAGTACAAGTACCAAATTTTTGAAAAATATAATTTTTTGACACATGTAACCGTAGGATCTTGTAGTACTCTAGTTTGAGAATATGTACAAAAAATTTCAGAAATTTCCACCATGTAGATTGCAAGATATTAGCATTGGAAGTGGCAAAAATCCTTTTTTGGGCCCTGCGAAAAACCGGGCAGCTGCACTTCACATGGTCAAATCATTATGAAAAAATGTCCAAAATGGTTGTGCTTCTTTGGATTCATTCTTCAGGGCAAGTTGGCTACATACATGAAAATTTTCAAATCATTTGGAGTTGTATAACATATAGGAAAAAATAGTAAGTAGAAAGAAGTAAAGAATGATTCAAAATACTAAATTGTTAATAAATTAGTTATAAAATTAAAAAACTCCAATCCAAATGGTTGAATTGTTGTAATAAACAATCTACATCCAATAGCATTACTTTTTTCAAAAATATTGAAATTTCAATAAAATAAAGGACTTCAAAGTTTTTTTTTGGTGTTGAGATTTCATAATTGCCCACAAACTAAAAAGCCTCATAACTTTCATCTCAACTATTGATATGCAATGATTCAAAGCTTTTTGAGTACGTATAAATCTAAAGAACAAATTTCAAATTTTTATTTCTTAAAAAAGTGGTTTTTTCAAATCTGCCTGGACTGCTTGAGTTGAGAAACAAACACCATATTATGCAATAACTTTTGACTCATATTTCCAAAGGTCATGAAATTTGTGAATATGAAAGATATTCCTTGTCCCCACATTCTATTAAAATTTCAGCCAAAAATATGCAAATCCCCAGTCACGCGTACCTGCCCAAAAATTTTATGTTGCCAAAAAACGCATGTTGGTCCTTTAGGGGTTAAATAGTTATTGCATGATATGTGATTTTCTTTGAACTTTGGGTAGCCCGAGCAGCCTAAAAAACTTCTATAAAAATCACTTTTTGAAAAAATAAAAATTTGAATCACTTTACAATTTTATGTTAGTGGAAAGCTTTGAATCATTCCATTTGGATTAGTGAGCTAAAAGTTATGAGGACTTTTAGTTTGTGGATAAGTATGGAGTTTCTAAAAACCATACTTACCATAGTTTTTTTTAGTGATTTAGCTTAATCTAAGTAGTGGTGATAATTATAGATGAACTGTTGATGAGGTGGCTATATTTATCCATCCTTGTGAGAAAGAAAATTTGCTAAGCAGATGAACATTAGTGAATTATGGCTATACATAAATATTGATGAATAAAGCATGGAGTCAACATATCCATCTTTATAGAAGATGTCTAAGTTTTAGCAACCTTGTTTGCAATATGTGGCTATAATGAGAGGAATATAGGTGATTACAACCTAATGCTTATGTAGCTCAATGGCTATGTGAGGTTTGGGCACTAGGCCAAATGGCTAAAGACAATTAGTGGATAGTGAAATTAGGCAAAAAATTACAATTTCTACCCCTTTATTTCCTACAAACTACCCCACAAAAATCAAAGTACACTAATGGTGGGTGAATTTTGGCATTTTTTAGCCACTAAAAATCCCATTGATACTTACCCACAGACTAAAACTCTTCATAACTATTAGCTCACTAATCCAAATGGAATGATTCAATGCTTTTCTCTTATATGTAATTGCAAAGAACCAACTTCAAATTTTTTTTTTTCAAAAAGTGATTTTTAAAGAAGTTTTTCGTTTGCTTGGGCTACCTAAAGTTCAAAGAAAATTACATATCATGCACTAACTTTTTAACAATGTAGTCGAATGTTATGAAAATTGTTGGGCCTTCAAGCTACTCCTTGGACACATGTTGTGTAAGGATTTCTTTTTTAAATAATGAAAACTCCATTTGTAGTGAACTCCCCAAAATTGCTATGTTGCCAAAAAAAAAAAGTAGCTTGGTCCTTTAGGGGTTAACCCTTGAACGTCGAGGCAGGAGTTATGTGTCTGATGAATGATAGAGAATCAAACTGTAAAACACATAAGTGCAACTATTCATCCACGGAAGTAGGGGTAGAAAGAGAAGATTTTCTATAGTACTTTGACTTCGAACATGTACTTTTGGAATTCTTTAAACTAATAATTTCCATGGTATCAAAATTCATGATTTCCACAGTCACCAGTCCGTCCTTTAAGGGTTAACCTTGGACTGCCGCCAGCGCCATTCACTGGCGTTTGGATGACAGTCCAAGGGCCTTAGAAGAGAGTAGAAGTAGATTTTTCATCCATTTTCTTTTTGTTGACCTTTCATGTTGAGTTACAAAGACTATTCAATTGAATTTTTAGTTTAACTAGTGTTTGCTTTCATGTAGTTGAGAAGTAATTAAAAAAAAGGATGACCAAATTTGCTATTTTAGTGTATTTTGAGAAGTTGCTTCTCATTGTTTTGAATCTGAAATTTCTCCAAATAAATGATATTTTTTGAGTTTGAGAGTGACTAACAAAATGAAGGCCATTTACTCTAGTTTCTACTCCAATAAGAATTCAAGAAAAATTCATAATATTGAATATTTTATTGCAGTTTGAACTTTGGATGTAATTTCAATGTTCATTTTATTCTAATTATAGAATGACATGGAAATTGAGTTTACACCATGATGTTTTTCACTGTAATGTACACACATGTTGAAATTTTCAGATTTTTTGAAGTAATTTTCTATTTAATGTGATTTTTTGTTCACTTTTTTTAAAAAATTCTCATAAAAATCAATTTTCCTCAAAAAAATCTAAATTTTTTGTGAAGTAGAGAAGACATGTAATATCATCTCTGAAAAATAAACATAAAACTTTTCACACATATCTATTTCCAAAAAGGTAACAAATTGAGTGATGAGCAAGGCTCTCAATGAGTGGTTATAGGTCCGCCCTTTAGGGGTTAAGCCTTTCTTTGACCCCATGGTTCACTTTGCAATTATTTTACTCTAATTTATTATTTTCTAACGTATTATTTTCAAGGTGTTTAGACAACAAATAGGTATCATCAATAACAGTGAGTGACAATGAAACTCCAAGAAACTTGCCTGGGTATCTTCCACATGCCTKAACATATATAATTATGATTGTTTCAAGTGATATTAAAGTACACAATGATGACCTGTCAAATCGCCCAAAACATTTGAGGATTGGCTTTTGATGAATCTGATGTGCTTTGCAAGATGGGATTCCGGCCATTTGGGGCAACTGTGCGCGAGAGTCCATTAAGGTAGAAGCACCTAAATGTGACACTTATTTTAGATTTGCAGATCTTGAGGGTTTTTCATTGCCTACTTCATCTCTAACATGTCTAGTTTGAATTTGTACAGTTACAATTAAAAAAAAATTTGATACATCTTATCAAAATGTTGTCTTTTTGTTCAATTTAGAGCAAATTCTTGAAAGCTCGTAAAAGCCTTCGACAATTAGGGTTAAGCAAATGGTTCACATTGTACCAAAAAAGGTGATTTCCATGCTGGTCACAAGTCTATCCCTTCCAAGGTTAACTCCAAAAGAAACCGGGGAGTAAAAAGTCATGTTGTAACAAAAGMGATYTGGTGACTRTATGGTCCTTTAGAGGTTAAAACAACCCATGTATCTTCTTCTGCACTCACAATTGCTACAATAGAACCTCTCTAAGTCGCTCCTCTATAAGCCAATAAACCTCTATAAACCAATGTTATCAGAYTGGTCCCGAACTGGACCAAATTACAAAGGTTATGAGTAAATCTGACCCTCTCTTAGCTAATAAACCTCTATAAACCAATGTTGTCAGAGCAGTCCGGGACCTATTGAGTACTAAGGGAGGTTCTAGTATAGTACCTTTTGTCTAGCTTCTTATGTATTCTCATTGATTGCCACTACGGTCTTTTTTCCCACAAATGCTGTGCACCAATGAAATTATGACACGAAAAAAAACTCAGCAAGGCCTCTGTCGTTGGCCGGGGTGAATGACCCCCTCGCTCGGCCACTCGGRAAAACCCTGAATTTTTTTATTTTCCACGCATGATAGAATTTACAAGTTCTCAATTCATATTTGCAATCAAAGGCCCCAAATTAGTCAGGAGGGATGTACAAGGTAAATTAATTGGGCCCAAAATAGTGGTCTTTTTTATTTTACTTGCACCCTTGGAATTACTTGGAGTGGCCGAGCTAGGGGGCAATTTACCCCAGCCTCCGTCRTCTAGCTAGTACTTGTTCAGAAACCAGGGCTGCCTGCGGCCCGCAATAGGAGAAGAGGAACCCATAGTCAAGTGCCAGTAGAAAACATCCTCTTCCAACGAGGAATGATGCGCCTTTCATCATACTACAGAAGTGATACTACTACTAACCGCGAGAACCGTGAGGACTGATTTGTACGTATCTGTCTGTGTGTACCTACGCTCCACGCATTCCCCATTTGCAAGGTCGGAAATAATTAATGGCCCTGGCATGACTCCCACCACCTCCTCTAAAATCCATGGCACAGGAAGGCAGCTCCAAGAAGTCAGGTAACTTAGCAGTTCAAGAAGACAGTGTCGTGCGTTCAACATGTTTTAAACTCTAGATGAAACGTTACTCTCACATTGCTGGTGGAATTCCATGAAGTGAGATGCCAAATTATCAAAACTTTGTGTAAGTTATCCAGTCGATGATTGTAAGTGCTGACAGTGACAAACGCTGGTACCCCAATTTTTTKAATTTATTAATTAATTGCGTCTAGATGTAGTTGTCTCTAGCTGCTGAATTGCTGCTGAATTGCAGCAGCTTTTGTCACGCACCAAAGTCACAACCTTGCACAAACTTCATCTTTAACAAGAACGGTGTAACAGTGAGGCTCTGTCATAGGTTGGTTCATTCACTAGTTGGACCTCACATCTCCACTGTGCAGTGTGAATGCGGTTGTAGATAGGATTTGGAAACTCAAATTTTGGAACCAGCAGAGTCGATGTCATAGTCTCTATCTTTTGGATAGAGCCAAAAAATCGATCTRCAGGACAAGAGAGACAACACTCAGGAGCTTCACTACAGAACTAGAGAAGACCTAGTCTGTTGTAGCGTGTAAACTAAGTAGGAGGTCCTAAAATGAAGTTTCAAAGGTTTCTGAGGTACATTTCGCACTCTTCAATGTACAAGCAATCTACATTTGAGGAGGTGGTTGGTTTTAGAGCCCATTGAAAATGCACTTCTCTGCAACTTCAAAAATTCATAACTAATTCCACATAGCTTTAAAAAAAATATGAAACGACTTGGGTTAAATGCCAATTTCTCTTTGTCTTTCAAGGAAAACATTTACTGAAAAATATTTGAAGAAGTTCCACCTCCCCCAAAAATTCAGTTTCCAGCTATCTGTTGAATGAATGGGTATCGAAGCCAACAAAAAATCCTACGCAAAGGTAATAAGGAAAAGTCTACTTCCATAAAACAGTGCACACCCAAAACCCGACAGAGTGTACCATTTGTTGTACATGTGATGTCCTTAAATGTAGGGATTCGATTACTTCAATGTCAGTTCTTTTAGTTTGTTAGTGTACTTCGTCATATAGTACCCTACTCTCAAGTATTTACGAAACCCAGAGGTCATTCAGATCAAACCCTCAGTGACAAATTCGTGATTAAAAATAACTACAGCTATAGATCCCTAGGTTGCACAACTTCCGATTTTATGWAAAACCCAGCTCCATAGAGTTTTTGATTTACGAGGGTTTTCCAAGAGCACATTCAAGGTACAAAATTTCAATAGGGGTCGATCATCATCTGCGGGACTGTTAAGGTTAAAAGCATCGGATCTGGAGAACGAGATCCGATCGAAAGAGCGCTGAATTTCCTCTAGTACCGAGATCCTTTACAATAAAAAWAAAMAAMAACTAGCCAAGCAATCATGTATTTAAACGTCACATGGTCCCTTCAACAAAGTAGGGGCCATGCATGAGCAGAGCTGTGCAACTTGCTTGTGTACCTACTTGAAGAAAAAAAAAATGTAAGGTAATYGAGGGTCAATGGAAAGCAACTCCAGTTAATTTACACTGAGTGAAGTTTGATCCGTTAAGGAGTACAATTATGGAAGCGATGAACGTCACACAACTTACAGTCAGTACCTGGTGAGTGAGAGCGATAGAGAGAGGAGAGAGGGAGAGAGAGGGAGAGAGGGAGAGAGAGAGAGAGGGAGAGAGCTCCAAATTTACAGTGCAGATGGTACAGACACGTCCAAACCCCAAGTTAGATTGACAGCAACAGCGAATTACTTGATCAGGGGGCATGCACTGAAGTAGTCGGAGTTGATCACACGAAGAATCTTCATTGAAGTGAGCCCCTTTCCGAATTCTCGCAATGAGTAGTCGCACTGTGTCACGATTCCCCAGAATGAGTAGTTGCACTGTGTCACCTGCCAACAACAAATGTGTGTTTCCGGCAATGAGTAGCTGCTGCTGCAGCTAGCTAGCTAGCTAGTCACTGTGCTTAGAAACGTCAGTATAGACCCAGCCACACAAATTGAAATACTCTCGTAGCAATAAAAACAAGTGTGTTCTCTGAAGAAGCTCACTCGCAGATGGGGTGAGCGAAGGAGCGCTCATCCAAACTCTACAGCATCGGTTGGCACATATGTGTGAATCTCAAGGTATAAAAGGCATGTGCAAACAAAAAAGTCACAGGTGTCGCTAAGTTGCCTTSAACATTWTATGTTTCTCAGRTYGAATCCTATGTTGCCAGCAAAAAGAGGTTTACATATACGTTAAACATATTCCACGTAGAGATACTTAGGTTGCGTATCTGCCATGAACTTTGTTACTGAGCACAGAAGGGTACCAAACTACGAGGTTTAACAAGACATAGGGCCTCAGGTTYAAGAATCATACACCACATTACCTGAAACTCGTTCGAAGAGGAGAGCTACCAACTTTAAAACATCACCAAACACTGGCGTCCGCAAATAATCAATACTCTTGCAGTACTTGCCAACGAACCAATTAAAAGRAACAAGTGCGAGTTAACTGTTTGGTTGATAGAAGCAGGTCGCGAACCTCATTACAGGGTCAATATGAGCATACAAGAGAAGTAGAAGTGTACCCACAGTACCTAGATTCAAATGCAAGTTCCTGGAAGGACCAACACATTCCACATCCAGGAAACATGCAGTAGGTAACGTTGTGCCTAAGAATGAGTAGGAATGCATACATAGATTTCAGAATAACAACACATAGGCGCAGAGGAAAGCTGACACAATAGGTATTTCACTGATAGTGGGCAGAAGAAACTCTGACAAGAACATGGATGACATCCAAGTCGTCCATAACTAGAACAACAGAAACAGGAAACTAGAATAAGGATGGGGGCACCCTAGAGGGTAAATTTTGTGGTGAATACCACCACTAGGAACGCAGATCCGCGATAAAATGTGCGGGCCAGCATGACACTTTAAACTCGCCACACTGGCGGGGCGTGTTCCCCCTCAGTTTGCTTTGTGAGGCTAAGGAAATTGGTAGCCATCCGTACAGGTGGAAAACTAGGGTCTCCATGTCCCTCGATCATTTCATAGCTCAATCAAGATCCAGAAACTCCATGCGCTTCCTCATTGAACCCTTCAACTCTGTTGCATCTTTCTCTGCTTTCTGTGCCTGCACCAGCAGATCATTTTCTGAGCCATAGTAGCAGCTACAACAAATTTCAGGACGATAAGAAGTCAAAAGCATAGGTTCATGACCAGTCTGAAGTTATCACAACAGGCACTCAACTCATGAAGATTGAACGTAAGACATAGTTCCTGTACCCAAAAACTTGTGAGCCTTGTTAACCCATCCYTTAAGCAAAGTAGATCATAATCCAGCCCAACTTCACATCTTCAAAACATCGCATAGAGAATGGGCACGAGTTCCGCCACAGGTTGGCTGCTACTTGTTGATATAACGTAATATTCTATAATACAAGCATCAAATTACTCAGTAGTTCATTAAAACTGTGCACGATTGTGCTTACCTGCTTGATTTCGGCAGGTGTGACGAGAACCATAAAGGATGGCAACTCTTCCCTCTCAAGATCCTGTAGTACCCAGCCAGAAAGTACATAAACCGTGATTACCCTGAAACTAAAAAGCTAATAAGCTAAAGACCCTGGATTCCAGTCTGAATAACTCAAGCAGGGTCTGAATAACTCAAGCAGGGTCTGAATAAAGTCTGACTTCTCAAGTGACTACAAGCAACCTTATTGTTTCAGATTCAACAAGATAGGTTCAAGTATGTTCCTACATTCAACAAGTTGACTTGTATGTAATTTCGGACCCATCTTGATACTACTAGACAAYATTCTACCCACATTCCACTTAGCCGAAGACAAATAATCCAATAATCCAATAATAATCCACTCCTTCCTGGACACTTATGACAGGCCATTGAGCTTCAGAAAAAAGCTTACCAATTCACCAATGAGAACAACATTTTCTCCACGGATAATGTACAAGCCCAGAGGAAGATCGCAATATAGCTCTCCGACCGTTATCCTTTCAAGTGCTCCCTCCAATACTACATTTGCTGTTTCACCAAAATTTCAGCACGACAGATTCTGTGCTTAATATAAAAAATACTGATTGTAGAAGATGATCACCTAATAATTCCAATTCTCAAKAGTCCACAGAAACCATGAGCTCATGAATGAATGAGAATTAAAATAACCTGTGGTCATGGAAATTTACATAAATGAAAWAAAGAAATTCTTACCGAATTGATCAAAAGATCGGAGTATGCCAATTATTTTCCTTCCATCCCGCAATATCACTAGCAACTTCTCTGCAARTTTAGTTCCGCACCAGAATAATATTAAGATGTATGCTGGAAACCCTAAATTCCACCATCCCAAACTACAAATAGCAAAAATCACTCATCATTTGAAGGAACACTGCGAGTACATTCACAACCCATTTTCCAACATATTGGCTGCATTGCACAAGTTTTGGATGTACGATTTTTCTCTTAAAATAGTGAAAGACAAAACCTTTACCTTTACGAAGGGCTAGTAAACACAGTTCAGACAGATTGAACTTGCAATCAATGGGGATACTTACTCTAAAGTTTGGGGAGGAGGTATTTTAAAGCACTTTTGTGCCTCAAATCACCACAGTAATGCAGTACTTTACAGGTTCATACTTAGCAGGAAAAGTTTCTTTGGGATCTAAGCTTGGAGGGGTGAAGTTCTGAAGCATAAACAAGAAGTATAGCACCTGCTTCAGATTATATTTCCAAAGGTCCAACGCTCTAAACAAGTGCCCTGAAAACAAAAAATCAAGTTTTCCTACTTGCGGGAACATCAATTGAAAGGTAAAGCAATTAATGCCGGGATCCGGATAGCAAATCTAACAATATCCTACGCAGGTTTGGCTGCCTCATACTGTGTCACGGCCTCTCGCATGGCTCCAATCTGGCTAATAACACACTCCAGTTTCTTCACATTGATCTCCGAACTGATCCTCGCAGGGTAGTCGGAATTTTCATATGGCCGATACTCGCACATGCTTTTGATCTCATCTCGCAATGTTGTTTGAATTTCCTGAGTTCGCCCAAACATACTCAAATACTTAGGGCAGAAAGAAAAAACCAAGAAAGGCATGAAAAACTGCAAGAAGACGGAGAGTATGTACAAAAGGAGGTCTAAAGAGGTCTAAGAAAATCTGAAAGTGCAGAATGAAGCAAGATCAAAACTTAAGCCTGGACAGAGGAGCTAATCAGGAATCTCGTCAGAGAGTGAACGAAAATCAACTTGTGAAGGCACATCACGAAATAAGGAGACTTCTCTAAGAATCTATCAAGAAAAAGTCAATGCAAATCCGTTGCGAGAGCATCCTGTTGAGAGAGCAAAATGAGGAGGCACACCTTCACAGCTTGCATAAACTCTTGACAYTGAACTGAAACAACCTCCGATCGAGGTCCGCCTGCCTTGGCCAACTCCTCCATTACGCCACCAGCAAGCTCCACCGTGTGGACAATTTTCTGTGACAGATGAACAGTGAATTTTTACGGCTGGCAAGTCAAACGAGACGAATTAAACTACCTTTCCTTGAAATTTATGATGGTATAGGGTGTAGGTTACCTCAAAACCGATGCACAAGCACATGCCAAAGACCTTCTCCTCCTACGTGAGCAGAGAATGCCTAAAAGAGAACAAACTGAAAAACACGCAATACTTGCACAACTTCTTACCGACGAATTATACCTTTTCAACATGATGCAGTCGTTGCAAGGACGTAGAAGGAGCTCCCGGTCTGGGAGTAAGTGCAGACATTTTCTAGATATAACCCTGCCACTCAACTGGACAACACAAGATTTCAGAAGACACAATATCACAACGCAGCAAATGACTCAAAWTCTTGAAGCAGGGATTCTCATACGCCGTCACGTATAAAACTCACCACGTGTTTAATAGCACCTCAACAGCCAGGTCTCCATCCCCGATAACTGCACTTGTCGAAAGCACCGCCAAAACTGAATACGATTCTGACACTGAAAATCTCGATAGCTTCCTGCACTTCCACTCCAACATATAAAACTTCACATAATGTGAATGCAGATTGAGCACACCCAAAGAAAGCTGAACTAGAAGCACGCACGTATCATTCGACTTCACGAAGAAAGAGATTACCAGAATCAAACTAAATCCCGTGCCACAGCCGATAAGATAGAACTAACCTACAACGAAATCCATCCCTCTACTTTAGCTCAAACAGTCCGTCCGTCTGAAAACGTCACCCAAGATCCCCATTCAAAATGCCCTACCAATATCACTACTAGTTCACTCAAACCAATTACTGCAAAACCCCTTGCTGCCCCAAACCCTAGATTCCACCAACTAYTTGCCACTTCCAAAACACACCATTCAAGTCACTACGCACAACCAATCTCCAACGGGYATTTACGACACCATGTGCCATACCCTAATTGAAACACCGCACAGTCAATATTGGCCCCGCGAGTTCATTACATGCTTCACGCATACTAAGGGTAAGAAAAGACATTTAATGCTCGGTACCTATTCAAATCTGCACCTCACATCTGCAGCTAGCAATGCATCCAACACAACTAATGGTAAAATTACTCGTCATTTGAAGAAACTCTGAGAGCGCAGCAGGATGTCATTTTGCAACATTGCCCTACGATCGGTAAAAAAAAACAAAAAAAACACAGACCTCATTCAAACGAATTGCATTTCCGGTCAGTTATGCGATTTGTCGCTGCATCCATGCCCGTTCACCAAGAAGAGTGAATTTTGAGATCACTTCGCGTCTCGCAATCCACCCCGAAAAAAAGTTTGCAACGACAGGTCTATTTGATTCAAAACAAAGTGAAAAACTTACTGTCGAGATTGTCGTCGGAGTCCAGTTGTCAGGTCCGACATCACCCTTCCTTCCCCATTCTCCAGCTCCGAGCTCCGATGCGAAAGTAAGGAAAAACACCTCCGCAGCAAAGCGGAATTTTCCGAATCCAAACCCCAAACCCTAAGAATCGCTAATTACCGTAACTTACATGTCAGGGTTATGGCTGTTTTTTTCGATAAAGTCGGCGTTCACAACCAACGAATCTGTAATCCGATCAGTCACATCTCTCGTGTCAACATCGAAGTAGGGCCGATATGATAGAATGTTGAAATAGCCCATCCAAGTTTGAGAAGGCTCTCCTTGCCCTCCTTGCCCTCCTTGTCCGCCTTGATCGCCAGATCCTGGTTGAGAGAACGAATCTGTGAACACATGGCAAAAAAGCTAATGAGAGCGACGACAAAGAACAGTATTGTCTAGCAATTATCCCTTCAATATGAGAAGGAGGATGTAGCAACCACAGAAAAGGGAGCCCTTACCTTAACTCGCACTTTCTCTTCAAATTTTCAAGCACACAATTTTTCAAGCACACGAAATTTGCGAAACAACATAAGCGGTTCACGACCTCGGCACGCAATCATAGACACTGTATATTGCAGATGCCATCTTTGAGATAATTTCAGAGGAACCATCCAGCACGAAGACATGGCTGACTGAAAAGTGATTCATGCATACCATCAGCATCATAAGGAGGCCCGAATGAACTTGGCATCTTTCCTCGTATGTCATGTGCTGGAGGAAATGTTTGCAGGTTTGAATCTGCATGACCCATGACCCCATGACCAGAAGTGTCAAAACACTTCTGATAGTCTACAAAGGGTACCCGACACGAGTCACACTATAGTTTTCAAATTCGCACTTATCCTCAGCAATCGAGTTCTGAGGCCCTAAATGCATAGAAATATCATCTTGCCCTGTTTGCAATAATACATCCACGTCTTTATAGACAAACCAAACACTCACAAAAGTAATAGTAGAATCACATGCTTAAAATTTTTGACACAGTCAAAACAAAGGCTCACACAACGTTGGACACAACTCCACTAAATTGACTCTCGGTTGTCAAAACTAAGATTTGTTTTCTGACAACTTGATACTAGGTTATGAATACGACGTTCAGTCTAGCAGTCATCTACGAGATTGAGGCTCGACACCAAAAAATTGCAGCCACTTACCATACAGATCGAGGACTCTCTAAGAAGTATTATTCACCCACTCACCCAGTAGCTGATATTACGACGTGCCCCCTAGCTTTTAAGGGATGAACAACTCCAAGTCATTGACAAAGTGAATAACATTTTCATAACATCATCTATTCCAGAAAGACCTCGAAACGTCCAACAACAAATAGTATCATCCTAGACACGGTAATATCTCTGCGTTCAGGAAATCTAACTCCACTTAAATTTGACTCTGTATTGCATGAAAACACCGCAAGARCTACATCTATACGACGTTACACCATAATGCCCTGCCTCATGCCCCTGGTAATGGATAAAAGATTAAGAATGGTCCAACAGCACAGGAACCCATCCCTAACTAAGTATAAGGGAGCACTCAGTAATTTCTCTCTTCATTGTAATGTAGAGGATTCAAAAACCATCAGGACCTGACCCAGCCTCCTGTACTGACCCCAGTTACCAATAACAACTCATTTATATATACAATTGGTTAAGCTTAGCAAGTGGAGTAAGCATGACTTGCAAGATTGTCTATGGACACTGATCTTTGACTGGAAATGGGATTGACTGCTGTCATGTATAGTGGTCTACAACCTCCCACTTCAAATTGCATAAGAAATTCATACATACTCATAAGCGTTTGGTTTCAACGGATTTGGCTCTCCAAAATTCAAAACTCCTGTAATGTTAAATTGCTTAATGAGTGACGCGAATAGTGTCATCTACCTCCTCAGTTCACAACAGCAACAACATAAAGCAGTATAAATGCAGCAAGGCAAGAAGAGGCTAAAAAAACCCACCTTGAAAATGGAGGACGTGATCGGTTCCGGCAGCAGCCTGTACAACGAGAAGTGCTGGGCAAGTTATAAACCATTTCCGTCTGAAATATGTTTCCACTTTACAATTACATGATTGTCCATACGAAATTGATTGTCCTTATAAAATCCAATATCTTATGTGACACATTTGCCTGTTCTCAAAATGATCCCAGAGCATTCCCAACCTTAAACCCCAAATTGGACCTCTGCAGATAGAAGCGATTGGATCAGGGGCACACAAATCAACACACCTAACCAATAAATACAGACACAGTGGTTTAATCCTGCCTTAGAGCACACTCCACCAGCCGCTAACTTTCGCCTCATTTTTCACAACAACTAAGTTCATCTAAAACCCGTATAAAACACGCACGATACCAAAACTCACATAACCTACCGGTACAGTGCCAGTAGCTTCAGATGCAAGAGTCGCATAAGCGCCAGCCATTGCGAGATGCTTTTAAAACCCCAAAACTCGATTCCGTAACGAAAACCGCCAAGAACGACACTTCTTCTTCTCCACTTCCAGTTAAACTGCCTACCAAGACCTTTCACATTTTCGACGTCGTGGTCACACGGAGAGACATAGTATCACCAAGAGAAGGAAAGAAGAATCCTAGGGCTTCATGGTGTCCGTTATCTCCGTTGAAGCATCTTCAGGAGAATCTCAAATTCGGGCAACCGACCACGCCTTTTTCTGATTCAAAGAAATAGAATTCT
Organism: Pleurozium schreberi; assembly: GCA_006891605.1. Lineage (NCBI taxonomy): Eukaryota > Viridiplantae > Streptophyta > Bryopsida > Hypnales > Hylocomiaceae > Pleurozium > Pleurozium schreberi. The sequence continues at coordinate 21,961 of VACF01000360.1, read as the reverse complement.
AAAGAGTTTCTCTCAGATTTTACAAACTGCCTACATGAAAATTTCTGAACAGGACACTAAGAACGGCGACATCAACTCCGCAACTGCAAAGAAAAGATTTGTCAACATTCAACAATGCAAATGGTTGTCTGCGACTGACCTAATTGCGAGCTGCAACTGCCTGTCTGGGCAAGTTACCCACCCTTCGGCGTGGGGGCGAGTCAGAATTCAAAGGCACCCTTAATTGCCAGCTAGGAACTTTGGGGTTGCTGTCTTGTGACGTGGATCGTGTACGTGGCATCACGAGGTTTAAAGTATACCGTACTCCCTCTATCCCATAAGGTGAACGTTACACCTAAAATTGCACAAATAAGAAATACACCATGGTTCTCATTATTATATCAGAAAATTGTTTGTGGGGTCTTGTTGGTAGTCAAAAGGGGATTCTAGATTCTCCTACGAAAATATAACATTTTTCATGCATTGAAGGGAGAAAATGTATTCTTCTCGAAAATATAACATTTTTCATGCATTGAAGGGAGAAAATGTATTCTGCCCCGTATATATTTATTTTATCAATAAAATAGGTTTGTCAAGAGTGACTTTAAATCAAAAGTTAAATAGATATCTTCTTAAAGTCATCACTATTAGAATTTAGAATGCTAAACTCAACCCTAAAGTTCCATGACTAAGTTTTCACCAAAAATGCTCCAAAGACTGCCATTTTTAGTACAAGTAGCAATCTTTTGGAATAAAAAGTATTTTTGACAAATGTAACAATAAGATCTTGTAAGTTGTAGTATGATGACCTGAAAACATGTGGTGAAAACTTCAAAAATTCCCACTGCATGGATTGCAAGATATAAGCATTTAAATTCACTGAAATCATTTTTTTGGCCCTATGAAAAACATGGCAGATGCACTTCACAAACTCATTTTTCTATGGAAAAGTGTCCAAAATGATGGTGCTTCTTTAGATTATTTTCCAAGACAAGTTGGCCATATGCTTGAAAAATTTCAGATCATTTGGAATTGTACAACATATAGGAAAAAAATAGTAAGTAGAGAGTAGTAGAGAATGGCTCAAAATACTAATTTTAAAGAATTTAATCATGGAATTGAAAAATGCCAATCCCAATGGTTGAAACGTTGTAATAAACAATTTGCATCCTATGATTTTATTTTCTTCCAAAAATAATGAAAATTGAGTAAGATAAAGGACTTTATAGTTTATTTTAGAGTAGAAAATCCATAATTGTCCGCAAACAAAAATTCTCATAACTTTTGACTCATTGATCAAAATGGAATGTTTCAAAGCTTTCCACGTATATAACTCTAGAAAGCCAATTTCAAATTTTTGATTTTGATAAAAATGATTTCTTCTAATTTGCCCGGACTGCCAATTTACAAAAAGTAAGTAATACATTAGGCCATAACTTTTGATTTGTGTTTCCAAATGTCATAAAACTTAGTGAATATGAAAGGTATTCCTTGTCCCCATCTTCTAATAAAACTTGGGCCAAAAATATGAAAATCTCCAATCATACTTACCTACCCAAAATTTCTGTGTAGGTAGAAACGCATGTTGGTCTTTTAGGGGTTAAAAGGAAAAATAATTGTAAGAATTAAATCTATACATCCGTACATAAATTATTTTTCATTTTTTCTTTTTATTTTGTACTTTCGTTACAATGAAATCTATAAAACTATGCRTTTACTTTTCAGTTGCGTTTCTAATATGGTTGGAAAGCTCTTTGTGAAGAGGAATGCATAGAATTTGTTTTGTGGTGTGTAAACCTTCAWTWTAAAAGTTATTGAATTTCAACGTTTTTATGAGTTTAAAAATTAAAGAATTATTATTTTTACTTTTATTTGGGCTCTAGTAACGGCACAAGGTCAACTAGTCATTGTGAAATCATTATATATCCAATCACTCTAATAAAGAATTTCAATAAAATTTGTATGAATTGTAATGTTGCCACAATAAAATAAAATAAAATAAATAGATTTCTAATTTGTTAATTCAAAAAAACTTCAAAAACTCTATATCATTTTTTGCCGTCAACCAAAACGCCATGCAACAAAGCCCATGCACCTCTACTAGCAGAGAGCTTTTGGATGGTATCGAGAATATAATTACCAAAAAATGCATGGTACGTGAAGATCTCATTGTACCACACAAAACAAAATGAAACAAAGAAACTATGTATGGAAGATTTAGGATTTCAAATTTAGGATTTAAGTATTGATAAGAATACTTGTAAGAATAATGGTGAATCCAATAGTATAGATATGATTAGTGGACATTATATACTTTACAACCTTCTTTTTAAAAGTTATCATTAATCTATTATTTGAAGTTGAACTTTTGCATTTTTACATTGGAAAAGTTTGAAGTACTTTGACTATTTTTTGGTGCCTAAAGACTCAAAAATCAACCCTGCCTCTGACCAAAAACACGTGTATTCCATGAATTCTCAAACATGAACATGAATTCTGTACAGGTCATCTTTGCAAAAGATGTTAATATGATCTAGAATACCATACAAACAGATGGTATTGTGGCCCGCAGGATCTTCACAACTAGTCACAGTAATTTCCTCATCTAGCAATTGCTTCAAGAAAACCTCACCCTTTTAGGCCTTCAGACAAATTGTACACTAAAAGATACTTACTTTTATTGCCGTTGCTGCAAAGCGGCATGCTTCTCCATTAGGGCACAGTACGCTGTCAATGCGAAAAATGCTAAGCCATTAAAATGTGAGGCACTTGGAATTAAAGTTATGACATTAAATGTGCAAACACATTGTCCACACTCCCATCATACTGCACCAACAACTGGATTGCATCTCCTCTTGATAAGGCCAGGAATTCCTGCGCATATATCACGTGGTAAGTCAATACACGAGAGGTTTGTAATGCAAAGAGATCCTAGTAAAACTGCAGAATWTACACTGTTAGAACTGTGACACTCAGCAATCCCTCATTGGTATTCAGTTTCAAGACCAAGGCAGTTATGAGATAGTTCAACGTGAAAATTCTTTTCTTTTGATAGCACTACATCCGCCATAAAGCAATATAAATCATGTAAAGGGGGTAAATATCTTAAATCAATAAATTCAAACCAAATAAATATTGTCATATGAAATGTTCTCGTGAATAAAGGAAACCATACTACGTTACGGTCAGGTGTGGAAATTACTTAAATTCCAAGGTGCCACATAGGAATTGATAACACTCAACGATTCGCAACATGCAATATASTACTTAGAAATTACGACTTTACTTATAAGAATTCATCGTGCACAAAACTGATGGTAAAATAGGTAAGAGGAATGAAGAGACTTTACCATTAATGTCAAAATAGAACCATCATCAAAGAGAGGTCCATCCCTTGGGACATCGGGGAGTTGGCTCCCACTCATCTCACTAGTCGATGTACAAGACCCTGAACCCCCAACTGTTTTGGAGTCCTCCATGATAGGTTCAGAAGTTTCCGCTACTGCATCTGGTTCCTTGAGTGTGTTAATGCTGAGCAAGTCCGCAAAACGATCAGTACACATCTGAACCTTGAACCACTGAGTATGCGTGAACAAGATCGCTCTCATCATCTTCATCAACTGCGGATCTGCTATGCCCAGACTTGCTCCTAGGGCCACCTGTAGCAAGTGAGCACCCATTATTAAGACCAGGGATTCACGGTTATAAAATAACCGATTCAATTGATCATTGAGAGAAACACAATTCAATAAGGGCCAAATTTCATATCATCTGTTTCGGTAAAGAACATTTTATGTGCTGATTAAAAAAGGAATAAGTAAAGGACAAATAAAAGTCCCATCTGACCATGCGGCCCAATTTGAGACCGTTGGTCCTTGAGAAAACCCCACTGAGCTGTTTACTGATTGCATGCTGATCGCAATATTTCACAAGAAGAGGTTCAAATCGTAGTACTTTACAAAAGAATCTACGCACAGTAGCAGCAAGATAAACACTGAAATGAACTACGCTGGGCACTACAAAGCATAAGTAGTGTATGTATTACACCATGTTCTTATGATTTCGAATTTAACTATCACCATTACAAACACCGAACACACAACACTAACTGAGAGCACGTGAAAAAAGCTAAGTGCCCAAACCAGGATATGTGAAAATAAAGTACCTGGAGGGCAGCTGCTAGTACAGACGGAGGAGTTTGCTTCAGAGCAGGTTCACCTCTTGGCCGTGCAAGAGCAAGGAGTGTCTCCTTGAGTGGTCTAAGTAAGTCAGGAAATCTTGCAGCGAGAGGCCCTAAGTCAGCTCGAGCAACACTAACTGCTCCAAAATAGTCTCCTCCTTCAACCAGCTTCAGGAACTCAACCTACATTGACATATATCTTAGTAAGATTGCTTAAAAGGGTAGCAATCATGACAATGTAAAAGTCAAAGAACTGTCTACCAAGAACAAGCATCACCATTTACATAAATGCAAGAAACTAGAAATCGGAGGGGCGATACCTCCAAAAATGATAAAAAAGAGTACCCCTATAGTAGGGGCTTCGGTGTRTATCGGTCAAAATATTATCAAGTAATGCATACAGTACACGCGCCAACTTAGATCTTAACAACTGATCGTCAGAGAATAAAACGAGAATACCTGCTTGAGCTGRAAAAGTAGTTGGGGATTATGCTCAAAAAAATCGGGGTTCAATTTGCACACTTCCGAAATTACTGCGTCGGTCTTTCCCTCACTTGCTAACTGCCGTATTTCTAGGGCCCTTCCGTACATCTTAAACATGTCAGCTTCATGTTCCTGGCAAAAAAAATTCATCTSAAATTACCACCTGACCTTGCAAATGTATGTACTGGTTTCGAGTGAAAAATTGGAACTCCATATGACTTGATCATTTCTGATATTCCATCTATTCAGCAATCGCCAATAGAGCCTACAAAACACATGAGTTTGAAACCACTTCACATAGGCATATAGAGTTCAATGTTGAGTTGCAGTACCATTTTTGTATCCGTGAGAATGGCAGATACTTCTGTGTCATTTGCTTCAACACCTTCCTTGGGTTCACTACCGTTTGAGGAAGAGCCCCGCAAGGTCTTTACATAATCTTTAGCTTCTATGGACTGTCTTCTTCCTCTCCATTTACGACATCTCCGATCTTTGCTGCTAGCAACAAGGGATGATGATATACAGCCATTAATGCTGATATGCGTTGATCCACTAGTACTACACATACCAGAATTATGATTCTCCTCAGGTGCTACCATACTGCAAGATCCTTGCGAATGAGACTCTCCAGCCACTGTCATACAATGAAACAGGTTAGCAAGAAGCAATGCTGCTAAGAGAATAGGTCACTACAAGCCAACATGAAAGGGACGCTTGTATCAATTCTCTTGTGCAAAATAACAGTTGGATTGAAATTAGAAAAGCTTGAACAAGAAGACTTCAGATTTAAATAGCTACCCTAGCAAGTGCTAATACAACAATGACATCACGATACATTGATGCTAACCTAATCTATAACCTAGAGAAGAAGAAGACATAGGCGGTTATTGTAGCACTAATATAGGTAATTCATACCTTCACTAATAAGCAGAGCAGGCTCCTCCATAATCACATCACTTGACATATCMTGTAACCCTTTAGGTGGAGAGAAATTTATACTGTCTTGCAAACCAATCATAGGACTTAAATCGTCCAAAACCGTCTCTGGTTGACCATCCGAAGCCGCACTATTAAGCATACTATTTGAACCACCACTACACAACCAAGATCCCTACAAAAATGTTCTGCGCTGTTTTCTATTACAAAAAGCACAATCAGTTGCAAAGATTCCCAATAATTTGAGCACAAAACCAAAATTTACAAACACCCCAACAGATCATTCGAAACCTCTTCGAACAGCCAGTGCAGGAATACAAACGACCGAGACTCTCCATGCCCTAAAAATCACACAAACCGGCCGGRGTAATTCCTACACCCAGCTCCACCTCACGAAACCCTAAAGCAAGATCGAAACTCCCCAACCTCCTCCTAAACCCTTACCAATTGCGCTCCCCAAACCCCACGCCCTCCACAATCGACCCGCGCCTCGTGACTGACGCCAGCGCAAGCTCCAAGCGCTCAAGCTGCTTCCGCAACAAACATAAACCAATCGCGTGGCCACGAGAAAAAGGGAAACGGCAAGCAGGCAAATTGTCGTAGGGATGACTGACAGAAGAGACAACAAACGGATCAATTGAAATGGAATTAAAATGAACGGAATTCGAGGAGTTAAGCTTAAGTGGGAGAGAGGCAGAGAACAGAGTCCATGCTGCGAGTCCGAGGAGAATGTCCGGAAACAAGCAAAAGTCGACAAAAACAMGAAAAGAGGAGGCGAAGCGCAAGGCAGGGAGAGAGACGGGAACTGTGTACAGTACTGTACTGTAGAACGGGCGCCTAACCCTAGTTTACCGACTCTTCCGGTTTCATTTGGTTTGAGTTTTGAGTTTCGTGCCCGGGTTTGTTCAATCTTCCTCTTTCTATCACAAAATGAATTATGAATTGGAAAAGGTTCCAATTGTTAGGGGTAATCACACCTTCTTCACTCCACGAAAATTTGCTAAAGAATGAGAAAAAAGAAGAGGAGCCAATGAAGAGCTTGAAGTCATAAAGGAGGTGTAACACCCCTTTCTCATTAGCAAAGAATGGAAATGGAGAAGTCACCAAAATTCACGCAAAAGCAACATAGCAGAAGAAACCAACGAGAAGAAGCAAGGAGACAGCAAAGCAAAATATACTTGTAATTTTGAAATCTTCTTCACATCCATTATTCACCTTCGGTGCAATATAATGGACATGGAGAAGACTTTGTAGAACAAGAATATTCTTTTGACGAGGGCCGAGCGACTAAATCACCATGCCCCCTTCCTCAAAGAAGTTTTGGGAGGTGAAGAAGGTGTAAATACCTTAATTAACTTGAAAAGGCTTTGGAATTAGAAACTTTATCTTGAATTTAGAAGGTTGGAACTAAGAAAACTCTTCATAAGCTAATACTATATGAGGCATTTGAATTTGAATGTGCAAGGTTGTAACAAATTCAATGAAATGTACTCCATTTTGCTTCTCATACAATTTTCAAATTCTCGTGAACTTGTAGCCATGAAACTTCTAATTTTTGTCTCTATTGTATTCCAAAAAATTAGTACACATGTAGCGTCGGGCCCAATGACACGTGACACTCCCAATTTGAATTTTATTGCACCTCTTCTATGTCTCAAAAGCTGCAAAACAATTATGTGTTTTACATGCATGTTGCTTTATTTGAGCATAATAATGTTTAGATGTTAAATTGACATTCAAATGAGAGAAGCTAAAGATTGAAAAATCAATCCAATAGTATATGGTTTGCCATATTTAGTACATAATTTGTATTGTAGGAACTAAATACAATATCATATACATTATTCACTAAAAAAACTTTAAGCATTTACTACTAAAGATTCCAAAGTCCATATCCTTGATGATGAATAGGTGCTTTGGGGCTTAAAGAGCTTCCCATTCAACCATAGTTATATATTTGAATCTTCAAATGATAACAATCCTATAATCCTATATGATTGATTTACTGACATTGAGATAAATGATAATTAAATGTAAAGATGTAAACAAAAATGTGAAAAATTTGAAAAAAAGATGAAGGCATTAAAGGGTTAAAATATTTGATTGATGCTCACAATACTTTAATATCTTTCAAATTTGCAAATTGTTGGTGTGATCTTAGGCTTATTTGTACAATACTAACACCTATTTGAAAACCTACCAATATACTTAGTTGCTACATGGTTGTAAAATCTACCTTTATAAGATTTGTCTACATTTATATGTTATAAACATGAAAGTTTACAGTAAATTTTAGGTGCACTAATTTTCACAATTTGAAGGTTCTTAATATAAACTTCAAGTGTTCCAAATTTTTTTGGGAATATATCAATTTTGTATTTAAGTTCCTAATAATCATTTTATTTTAGTTATTATATCAAGTAAAGACATGAACAATCAAGTTATTCTTAATTAATCACATCTTAACAAAGTTTGAATTTAAATTGGGACTCCTTGGCCTCTTAATCACTAGCCAAATTGACATATATGTACAAAACATGAACTTTAACATATATACAAATCAAAATTTCAATTTTTTTCTTTAGGAATAATTATTTATTTGATGAAAGAGTCCTAATATATTCATCTCACTGAACAACTATGGTGAATTTCATTAAATTGGCGATATTCTATGTACCATTTTCAGACCGGGTAGTCTGAACTATGATGGTGACATCTACGATAGGTACAAATTATCAAACATCTACGACATGCATAGATGATTGTCAAAAATCTATGATATGTTTAGATTTCAGACCGCGCGGTCTGAAATATCTAGGACAATTGCAGATTTCATAGATCTAGGATAGGTATAGATTCCAAAAATCTATGACAAGTTTAGATTTTAGACTGCACAATCTGAACTATAAAAAGTGCCAAAATAATGAAATATTGCCATTTTAATGAAATTCGCCATAACTTTTCTAGTTTAGAAATGAATCCTTCAAAAAATAAACAAAAAGTACTCTTTAAAATCACCATTATTGAAACTTAGTTTATTTTCTAAAATCATAGATATTTTTTAGAAATGTTCATTAATTTATAATTAAATTTAATGAAAAGAACTTTTATTTTTTATTGATTATTCATTAATTAATACAATAATACATCCAACTACATGGATGTGATCTAGATAATGGGTCATCATATACAATTTTTGTTTTGAAATTGATTACTTCTCAGTACTTTCAAAAGCCATAAGAAGAATTTGAGGTTTCATCATTGTTTTTGCAGATTTTATTAGAGGTTTTTGATTTTATGTTGTAGATTATGTTTAAAAATTGCAACAACAAATTATAAATCTCAAATTAATTTTTTTTTCAAAATTTATTTCAAAGTTGTGACAATGCATTATGAGGTTTATATTTCTTTTTTWAAATCTTACTTTACAATTTATATTGACTAATATGATCGAATAATGTTTGCGAAAGAGATTTTTAAAATTTAATTGTGTGTATTGTAGAAGTCTACATATTCAACTTTCTAACATGCATTTTGGAATGTGGATATTTTTGGTGATTTTTTAAAAGTGCACACTATGGTCAAACTTCATGAAACTTTTACCACTTGATCTAAGACAAGTGAAACACAAGATCCTATGGTTAGATTTTGGGAAAAATTATTTTTTAATTTTCTTGGATGAATGCAACAAAATTGACATTTTTCAGTGGTTTTTGACAGAAAAATGGCCTTGGGACTTTAGGGGTTAATCAAAGTCTAGGGACACAATTAGGTGTAGTCTATAGCATAAAAATGGACTCTAAGGATGCTAATGGGCGTTTCCACCTTATATCATTTCTAAATGACATTTGAAATGAAGGTACACATGGTAATTCTAGACATTGAGTAATTTTTTTATTTTTTCAATTTTTTTATTATTATTAAACATCCCCCAATTGAATGTCTACCTTTGCTATTTTGGAGAGTTTAGTACTATTGGGTGATTGCCGACACACTTGTTGATTATGTTGCATTTTGAACAATACTCATGATTTTTTTTTGGGTACTTTAAAATTAGAACAATGAGTTTTATTTAAATTTAAAATTAGAACAATAAGTTTTATGTATAATATATACACCTTTAAGGTGAAAGTAAGCACCAAAGGAAATGCGTAGAAAAATTCTCTAAGTAGGAGAACTATAAAAGTGCCTAATCTGAAGAAAATAGATATTTTGATGTTTTGATTAGTTAAAAATATGAAAAAAATGAAATAAGTAAAAAWAATTGACCATCTAGAAAAAATCTATGGAGATGGCCAATGACCAAAACAAACACCAAAATAATATTTTATAGGTTTCAAAATGCAAGCGAAAAGAAGTTCACTTTGTAGATTTCTACACTACCAAAATAACCATTTTTAAAATTCCTTTGGACAATAGCTAAACGCATAGTAGAAGACCGTCTCCTCCAAAATTCAGCTCATAATTTGTTTTTTGGGATATTAAATAGTACTAAAAACCTTCAATTAGCAAGAGTGAAATAAAGTTTGGGGCTTTTTTTGGATAATAAAATATTTTCAAAAATTACAACAAAATTTTTGTCAAGATGTATAATAGTCATGAATACCTTGCCTAAAAATTTTGAGTCATTTGGAGCTCAAACCCAGAAGTGATGGCCAAAAACCAAATCAGCTAAAGACTTGTGATAGAAAATATTACAAGTGGTTCATGCAATCATCCTATTTTTGACTCAAAAAGCACAAATTTGAAAGTCTAATCTAGGAGGCAAAGACTAATACCAAATTTATACAAGACCGCAAGGAGATTTTGTAAAAATAGTAAAATGTCCACCTTCCACATGTGGTCAAAGTGCACCACCTTCATGCAAGTCCAATAACACAATTTTTTACAGAGATGCAAATGGTTGAGAAAGAGCATCTTCAACTTAGAATAATGGTGATCTTTGAGTTCATTTTTTTGAATTTTCATTACTATTTTCTAAAAATCAAACATCGAAGTATCTAAGTATTTTCTTGGCATTTGCCATTGCTCTATTTTAATATATGTTAATTTTAAAGATAATTTTTGCTACTTCTAAATTTTCACACACTTATTATACATAATGCCTTACAAATGATCCATATTTTATTTTRTTTTTATAAATTTTTATTCCCCAAATCATAGGGTTAACTGAAATAAGCTATGATTTTGAAACAAAAACAACAAGTGTATCTTGCAACAAACCCTATCTAAAATTCTCAGGGCTCACAATTTGAGGTATTTCATTGCCACAAATGAAAAAAAATGCACTCGATGTCATTGGGCCTTCTTGGAGATTTGTAACCTCTTATTTTTTGGTATAAAACCTTTTCCAAGGATTTCACAATTTTAGCCAATTTGTAGAGTTGAATCRTAAAGAATGTTGAATGAGGGACCATGAACCCGAGTTTGTAAAAAAAACACAAGACAAAACTTCTTAAAGCAAACACCCAACCTARGRTTTGATGGAGTTTGGTGTTGTGTTTCTTTTGWGCRGTATTGTATAATGCTATTTTTKKTWARSCTTYYTT
>VACF01000360.1:0-10789 GCA_006891605.1 Pleurozium schreberi | reverse complement strand
ACTCTAAGTTACACCGTCAAAAACTTGGTCCCCTCATCTCTCGATTTTCTTAAGACAGATTATTGTAACCCTAATATCCTATTTAGAACAACTGGTAAAAAATGACCATACCAAAATCAACATGTGGGGTGGTTTCAAGGCTTTAATTTCAAGCTAAGCTTAAGAGCAGTTTCACCATAACATGCTCTAGGTCCGACACTCTTCAAATATGGATGAAAGCAATAAGGGCCCTTCACAACATTCTCTTTAATTATACTCAATCCTCGCGTATCTAAGAATAGCCCTTGAAATCATTATTCATCTTAAGTTTAGTTCTTTTATCCTTTATCAACTCTATCCAAAGGACAAAGACTATGACATCGACTCTGATTTTGAAAAATTGAGTTTCCGTATCCTATCTACAACCGCATTCACACTACACAACAAGGTTAGGATTGAAGTGGAAATGTGAGGTCCAACTACTGTAGTGAATGAATCAACCTATGACAAAGCCTCGTGGTTACACCGTTCTTGTTCTATTTGATGAGTGGTCTTTCTACTATTTATGGGTTGTATTTGGTGACAAGGAAATTGAGGGACCTTCAAATTTAAACGAGAAATTTGAGCGTGCCAAATTGGGCGTGTAACTTAACCCTTAAAGGACTGACCTATCACCGCGGGCGAAGGCGGGGTGCACTATGTAGTGCTTGACCGAGGGGAAAAACACTATTCACGTACATGTTTAGCTTTGGATAAATTGTACAAACCAATACCTGATGTTACCCATTCAAAAATTGCGAGAAAGATATCGTGGCACAAAACACTTTCATGTAAAAATCTTTACTATCTTCATAGAATTAGGCCTACCTAAAAATATGGAAGCAATTAAAAACACTAAATTTGACTTCCCATGATGATTGACATATGTGTGGTCACTTTCAAAAAAGAAACGGATGAAAATTAGTGAGTGTCCACTCACCAGATGAGTTTTTTTGTCATCGAAGGGACAATAAACGTCTGCGGCGTCGTTTAACCCCTAAATGACCCTGAGGACAGAATGTGTCCTTGACCAATTTTTTAAGTTAAACAAAACCTTACCAAATTACTATTTTTAGTAGTTTATATTTTTGAAAAATTATTTTTGAAGTTTAGTTATAGCTTCAAAAATCTGATTTTGAAAATGATTGATTATGGTTTTTCTATTCAAGATTTTRTGCATGGGTGTCCATTGCAATCTTGACTTTTTGTAGTGTTGAGGGCTCTTGGGAATGGGCCTCAAATACACTAGATCTTTGAGAAAAAATCACATTAGAATTTCATGTAAAAAAATTGTAGAGTAGATTGTGAGAAGCCATAAATTGAGACTGCCTATGTGGCAGAGTTCCCAATGTGTTCCCACAGCCAGGAACTCACAGTCTTCTAGACGGGCCAAAAAACATCTAATGTATATGAATTGAAATTTGGATGCATGGAATCAAATGATCTAGTACATGAAAAGAAAAAATCATTTTATGATCAATCCCTCACCTTCATCCAAATAAGAGTGAGTAAATGTCCTATTTGTTGCTGGAGGAGCAATCTGTTCAAATACATATATTATTTATTTATTTTTATTTGAACTTTTTTGGGGCGCTAGTCCAGAGTTGGGCAGCCTTCATGAGGTCCGAAATTCTTTTATTATTGTTTGGGAAGCAAGCAATCTTTGCGAAGGGGTCTCACTACCACAAGAGGACTAATGAAATAAATTGACCTATATTGACGAGTAGAGTTAGTTTTGTATTTTAGGACATCTCCCACCTCATTGGACATGCAAGAATCCAACAACATGATTCCAAATATGATTTCCTAATTTTATCACCTATGGTAAGTATCAAGGTCTTGCATTTCCCTCGGAAGAAAGTAGTTTCTCCTTCAGGCGTGCTTTATGAACTCTACCATTTTTGTGGGTTGGGGTGAGTTGACCCTCACTCAACATAATTTTTTAAAATTTTCCACGCATGATAAATTTTGCACATCTTGAACACACATTTGCTACGAGAGACCCTAAATTTGCGGGTGTAAGAGGTAATTTCATCAAGCACAATATAGGGGGTCTTTTTTTTTTGAATTACACCCTTGCAATGACTCAAAATATGGGGTCTTTTGTTTACCTGGTTGCACCATTGGAATGACTTACTTAGGGGTCCAGTTCACCCCAACCCTTTTTTTTTTTTTTTGGAAAAAGTGCTAAAATGGCGATCCCTTGAAATTTGGCGAAGCATTTTATTTTCTTCATCCATCCATCTAAGGTCCAAAAATCACTTTTCAATCAAATTCATGCACTTATCATCCAAATTTGGCTATTTCATCCATATTTTTAATAAAAATGAAAAACATTTAGTAAAAAGAGATTAATTATATTTGACGAAAAGTAGACATTCATTTTGAAATGGTGCAATTTGGCATCATGGTGCAAAAAAAAAGAGGGCTGGTTCACCTCTACCCTCCGATGCTAATTGAAGGGCCAGGGTAAATTGACCCCCTCATTGCCCCTTTTTTTACCCTTGGGAAAAATACTGGAATTCTTTATTTTCCACATATGAATTTTTTTGCAATTTTTGATTTCATATTTGCAATAAGAGGACCCAAATTAGCTAGTAGAGGTGAAGAAATACGAAATTGACGCGGCACAAAATAGGGGACAATTTTTACATTTACCTTGTGACAGGGGCAATGAGGGGGTCAGTTCACCATGGCTTGATTGAAGTACTAGAATGGATTCGTGTCGTAATTCCACAGTGCTACCCCTCTATAGTATGTTGAATTCGTAGGCCTGCAATGTTTCAAAATCAAAGAAACCATACACCGACTCACTCACTGCATGGATCACAATTTAGTTTCCTCACACACTAGGGGTAGTCACACCTTTTTCACCCCACAAGAATTCTTTGAAGATTGAGAGAAACGAAAAGTCAATTGCTAGCCTAAATTTGTGAAGAAGGTGTGACACCCCAATCATGTGAGTGTGGAATGAAAACCAAGAATGGAGTTGCACGCAACGAAAGTTGTGCTAAAGTCACCATAGCGTTACTAAAAAACTGTAGTGTACCAAAAGGACCATAGCGAGACCATAGCGTAACAAAAGAAAACCAATGGAGGAGCAATGCATTGGCAGAAAGCAAGGGTGGCAGAATATTCTTATTGTGTGAAGAGTTCTCCACGTCCATTATTCACCTCCGGAGGAGAATAATGGACGCCGAGAACTCTTCACACAATAAGAATATTTAGCTTTGGAGAGCCAACAGAAAGCCAATTCCAAATTGACACATCTCCATTCACTGGAAAATTTGTGAGGAGTGAAGAAGGTTTAACTACCCCTATTGATCATTGAGTGACTATGATGTTTGAATTRATATGATATATGTATTGTCACCAACACACTATGAAACATTCTTTAATTTTTAGGCTCTACGGTGAAAATAAACCAAAAACCGTTCATTTAAGCAATTCAACATAGTTAGAGGCAACTTTTTCTAAAAGTAATATTTTTGTAGAATTAGCGAGTGAAAATCAAGAATATTAAAAAAAAATGAATTTTTTGGATATTCTATGTAATTTCTATGATTTTTTGAAGTGCCGGCTCACTAGACCACTGGAACTATCCTATAGGTGTACATGAATTTGAACACTCCCCAAATAAGGAGTCAACAAATTAGAATTAAGTAAGTGTCATTTATATGTGTCAACAAATCACAATCAAATATTTGGAAAACACATTAACTACAACCAATGGACGCAATTAGGTGTAGTCTATGGTAGAAGAATGGGAACATGAACAACAATGGGGGTTTCTACCTTACCTGAATGAGTCAAAAGCATTCACATTGTGTACTTTTTGAGCATTGAAGGCCCTTCTTTCTAAGCCCTCAAGCACTACTTGTCTCTTCAGAGGACAAAGGTGATTTTGCACAGGTACCTAGCTATGGTCTCAATTTCTCTCTTGAGTTTTGAAATCTTGTTTTATAGGCAATTAGAGGTTTTGAAAAACTTAACTGTAGGATTCAATTCTGAATGCAATTTTTACAATTTTAGAAAAATAAAGGTTCCACATGGTTCATTCCAAATGCTAGAAAAATCTCACCATTGGGATTTGTGCATTTTAATTCCACCTTAGAGGTACTAATAATTTACATTTTTCTTCTATCTTGTACCTACTTTCTTAACAATTTTTTAAGGAAAAGAAATTAAGTTTATTTTTTAATTTTTATTCCTAGATTCTCAACTCAATCCTCCACCATAAGGATTTAACCCCTAAAATCCCATTGTCCCCTTGGGGGACAAAATGGATTTCGGGCAAGTTCCTATGGTCTCAATATATGTCCTTATCTTCTGAATTTTTGAGAGAAGATAGAAAAACAAGTTAGCTTATCAAAAATATAATTTTTATTTCGATTGGAGTCCAAGAGCAAAAATAAAGCTATGGCACAAAATGCCCTTTCTTTAGGTCGGCAGGCAGAAATTAACTTTTAAGAAAACTTCAAATTTTTTTTAAAATTTTTTTAAAAATTATTTGTATTTTTGCCTACATGGGAAGCTTTGATTCATTCCATTTGGATTTGTTATGCAAAAGTTATGGACAATCTTAGATTTTGGGCAATTAAAGCATCTTCTTGAAAAAATAGCTTGTAGGATTCATTTTTTTGTCTCAATTTTCACAATTTGAAAAAAACAAAAGTTGCATAAGGTTGAGATCTCTTGCTAGAACAATCTCACCATTAAGATTAGTGTATTTCAATTCCATCTTAGAGCTATTAATAAGTTAGATTTTCCTTCAATCTTGAACCTACTTCTACTTAACAATTTTTTAATGAGTGAAAATTAAGTATATTTTTCTTTGATTTTTTTTCCTAGATTCTCAACTGAATTTTTTATCATATAGAAATAGAAATTCAAAATCAATATAGAAAAAATCCTAAGTTATGAAGGTTCAAAGCCAAAAAATGTACTTGGACAAGTTGCAAAAAAACTTGTTTACTTCACTTTAAACGCAAATATCTTGCAATCTACTTGGTCAAAGGCTCTCCCGGCTTAACTTGTGACAGTTCTTACTTGTAGCTACTGGATCTCCATCGGTGTGGCTTGGTTTTAAAATTTTTTTTTTACGGGTTGAATTAACCCTGTGGATCGAAACATTGGCTTCCCGGCCGAGCGTAGTAGCTGGGTGGTACTACTGATTAGGTCTATTCAAATAAGATTTCTTAAATTGTGACTGGAATGGTACGGTGCACGATGATCTCTGGCATTGGAAATTAGGGGTAGTTAAATGGGCTTCTTTAATTTGCAGGTCAGTTAGTAGTGCATTTGTACCTTAATTAGGCGAGAGAGAAACTGGTTCCATTGTTTTTTGAGATGTGGGGTGACTGTCCGATTAATTTCCGTGGTTYGGATGTTGTTTACMAATTCGGATATTGATCAATTTCASTTATGAGTCATCGTACCTGCGACTTTTACAATCTAGCCGCCGTGTGTGTACTCTTCTCTTGATCAAAAGTTTTGTGAGGATTTTCTGTGGAGTCGCTGTTTATTTTTCCTGGTGTGATTGGGTGTTTGGGTATCTTGAGGTTTTTGTTTCTGCGACCGCTTTGGAATTTTGTGCATTGTATGACTCCACTGGTGTGATCAAGTTTTTTGAATTGACGCTCTATTTGTGATGTTCAATTGCTTAGAGTTCTGAACACTCGGACCTTGTATAGATCTGAGGCTCCAGACATAGAAAAGTGCCATTTGCTTAACATTTTTGAGTAGATGTGGCATTGCATCTTTGGAGAGCAGTGACAACCAACAGGTTAGGGCAATGTGATATTAAACAAGGAATTCCAATAGCAGAGGTTTCATCCTAGACAGTAGCATTGACTTGCTTTTCTAGCAACCCCACAAGTGAGTACCCTATCCCTAAAAATTTAGGAAGAGGACCTCAAATACAGATAGCGATATAGAACCTTCATCGCACCAAGCTTTTCCAAGTTCCCTATCCCCAAAGTTGCACCCTAGTTCTCTATTGCAAGCCTCGTTTGCAGGATTCGCCAGGTCTCATCTGTATATGAGGTCTCAAAGAAAATAGGGAAAGGAATGCGGAACACCTAGTGGGGATGATGTAGACTCAAACCTCATCATTCCAGAGTGAACATAAGTAAGGGAGAGGCACCCAATGGCGTCCCTGTATCCAATGCCCGGGATGCGGTAGACTCGAACCTCATCATTCTAGAGTGAATAGAAGTAAGGGAGAGGCACCTAATGGCGTCCGTGTATCCAATGCCGTGCCTTTCTAGGTCATGCATTCATTCTAGAAGGTAAATGTAGCAAGATTGTAGACGGCTTATTATTATAGGTCAAAAGAATAAGCCATGTACTATCTACCTACATTTATAGTCTGAAATGATTATCTTCTGTAGAATCGGATGCCATTGGGTACAAGGATGCCATTGGGTGCCTCTCCCTTAAATCAAGTGAAACTGGAACTTCGACGTGGGACAAAGCTCTGTAAAATGAGGTGTAGCAACTATAATKCAGGCATCTTTTGCATGTCAATTMACCAGGTATCAGAGAAGGGCTTCTGAGAATGTGATGGAACAGGAATTAATGAGACTACCGGTACCATTATTTTGTAGCTAAATATTTGACAAGGCTCTTGCTTGAATGWGTACAGTACCTGTACATAGTTAGTGTTACAACCTAGGTGTCTAGAACTCATTGATAATATGGTAGGACTTTTACTATCTGGTTTAGAGCACATTCCATACTTGTTAAACCCCTCATTATGAAACTTCTACATGACTTTTCTTGTGACAAACCATATGGAGAAACCACAGGGAGAAAATAGAGGGAGTTTTCAATTGGGTACCCATGTTCAATACTTTTTAATGATATTGTATTAGAAAAAGGTGACATTAGAGAGAATGGGGTACTCTATAACCCTATTCTCCCTATTTGCAAAGGGAGAATGAATTGGCTAAGCAAAACGGTCGACACTGTATCCAGCCACTACTGAGTGAAATAAATTCGCTTATTTAGTAATCCATCAATTGAGGACATCGGTCACAATCACAGTTTTGAACAYGAACTTCATGGTCCATTCTCAAATAGGTGTGCATGAATTTCATGGCAACAAAGTGGAGGAAATGAAAAGTTTGCAGGCAAAAGGCTAGATGCAATCAACACAGAATTGGGCAAGATTCACGTCTTCAGTAGAGTAATGTTCCCTGTTCACGTGATACTCTGTAATATATCAGGAAGCTTACACCCCTTTAATTTATGCTACAAAACGCTCCGCCTATCAGCCCTTCCGCTGCTTGAATTTCGAGACAGGTCGACTTGAGGAAGTCTCAGGAGGAGCCTGAAAACAACAAAAGTTCCACCATCAGTGCGACAGAATTACAGCACTTCTTAATAGTATCAAATTCTCCATGTTCCTTCCCCCTAGGTCAATTTCAACACTTTTGAGTGTTGAAATAGTTTAATTTTTAAATTCAGGCTGAAGGAAATGTCATTTTTAAATCTTCAAATTTTTTAAAAAGCTACTGAATGTGGAGTTTCAGAGTTCAAAAAGGGCTTGAATAAAAAAGGTGAATTTTCTTTGTTTTTCGGATACCGGTCTTCAAATTTATCTCATTCGGACATGGTTCAAATTTTGCTTACTTCCTAATAAAACAGACAGGTACTTAAAACACACTGCAACTATAACATTATCAATGTTGTCGAACTCACTGCAGGTGGTAAAGGGGGGAGAAGTTCAGTGTTTCGCTCCATGACACTGCCTGTGAAAGCCTGGGAGAAAAGAGATCAAAGGCGTCATCACTTTGAATCTTTAATCAGTGAAACCTATGCAGAAACAGAACCATTACATGAACCAGTGTTTCATAAACCTAACACTTGGCAARCACATCGGTTCATTTATCTAAGTAAACCACAGTCCAACATCTACACAACTAGCAGTGATATACGTTATTAAGTCGAATGTATTGACAGAGCATTCTATGCACGTTCAAATGGACATGAAAGTAGTAACTAAATTTCATGAAAAAGAGACACAGTCTATGCTTCTGAAGACTAGGTTAGACACTGCCAAAAGCAGATGAGCTAAATGTAAGCAAGTATTGCTGCCATAGAATTTGCAGGAACAAATGTGTACAGCCCGTCAGACGCTTCATTTCTGAAGTAAAACGATTGAACTGCTCTAGGAAAGTCATTTTGGATGTAAGAAAGCTCCATACCCGTTTTTGTGCATCGGATGCCTTTATATCCCTAGGCGGAAGYGGCTCAGGAGAGKATGGTTTTGCGGTGTCGTCCACCTCGGAAAACTTAACCCGTCTTTGTTCACTGGGTCCGGCTGCAGGGAAACTGACA
Organism: Pleurozium schreberi; assembly: GCA_006891605.1. NCBI lineage: Eukaryota > Viridiplantae > Streptophyta > Bryopsida > Hypnales > Hylocomiaceae > Pleurozium > Pleurozium schreberi. The sequence goes on along the minus strand of VACF01000360.1, from coordinate 2,428 downwards.
CTTTGAGATCCTGGTCCCCTGGCTTCGACTTGGCTCTGCAAAATACTGCTCTGAAATCCCTGCCTCGGATCCTGCCCTTCAACCTCTGACAACTGCACAGCGCTTCTGTTGAGGAATGTATTCGTGGTTGTTCTATCATCTAAATCTACCTCCTCGCTGTCTTCATCTTCTTCTTCTTCGCCTTCATCTTCTTCTTCTTCTTCGCCTTCATCTTCTTGTTCTTCTTCTTCGGTCTCATCTGAGTCATCAAGACGAGATCTCCTAAAGATTGACCGAAAATCATCCTGCGTCTCCTCTGAATCTTCCTCTTCCTCGTCCTCAGCAGCTTCCTCAGCCATCTCCAGTTCAGCAAGTCGAGCCATGATTCGAGCATGTTCATCATCCCTGTCCATTTCCTTGTCACCTGCAAAGGATTAATCAAAAATTACGGAAGCTTCAGATCACTTGATTCTCAACCCGCAAAGTCACACAAAATAGCGAGAAACTGAAACATCGTTAACCATCAACAATTTCTTGAAAAGATTCTTAGAACAATAGATTCTTAGATGCCCTTACATTGTTGGAATATTGACACTTTTATAGACAAGCTGAAATTATCTAACAATAGTGACAAATTAATAGAGGAAATCCCTAATATTCATTGAATTGTGCACATTTTATCATACAACAAAATTATTTGTCTACACTTATACTCACTATACTAAAATTTTTTTGTACAACTCTTGTTTGTCAAGGCTAACTTATTAATAAAAATTCCTACTATATGCTATTTTTTCATACCCTATTTTATATATATTAGAGTATGTAGTATTTCATAGACCCTATAATAGCTCTAAAGATTATATAAAATTTATCCCCCTTTGAATTAAATGGACCCTATCTTTTAACTCATGTAGTTTTCTAAAAATTGTGAGTGATCTCCCCGGGGCAAGCATTGGAAGTCATACTATTGTAGAAGATCTTCCCATTCCACCCCTAATTTTGAGGATGAATAGTTTCACTTTTGTCCTACACATAAAGATGCTCTCTCATTCATCAACCAAAAAATGTCCTCTACATCATTTATGGGTTAAAAGACAGACTGGTGACCATGGAAATCATCCATTTTCATACCGTGGGAATCACTAGTTTAAAATTATCCAAAAATACTCATTGGAAGTTAAAGTACTGTAGAAGATCTTTCCTTTCCACACAAAATTCCAAGGATGAATAGTTGCACTTTTGTCGTACGCAGATTGATTGCCTATCATCCATCGAAGGCAAGCGTCTGCCTAATTAGAGAACTGGAATATGGTGGAGAGGTCACAATTTACAAAAAGTAAACATTCCAAAATAAGGGGRTCAACGTTTTGRTACTTTCCCCCAATTTGTCCCRGAGATGATAAAGATCGTAATAAGAGTGACTRAGTGACAAGATTAAAGGAGTTCTAACACTTGTTGAAATGGAGCTAGGACAAATTGTCAATTTTGTATTTCTTCACCTCCCCTAGCTAATTTGGGATTTTGGGGCCTCTGATTATCCCGTGCAAAGGTAAATTGTAAATATGCCCCCTATTTTCAATCTTGTATTTCTTCACGTCCTTTAGATAATTTGGAGCTAGTAATTGTGAATATGAATTCACAAATTGCAAATTCTATCATATGTGGCAGACAAATAAACCTACTGTTTTCTCCGGGGGTAAAAAAAAAGGGCAATAAAGGGGTCAATTTGCCCCGGCCGTTGAATGGAGGTTGGTTAATTAACCATTCAATTTTTATACCCCTCTACCATTAATATACCTATTGAATTTCCGCTAATGAATTAGTAATATTYGACCATAGGTTTAGATGGATGGTATGTAATTTTTTATGATGTTTTTGATGATTTCATCCAATTTTGGTGAAATTTTATGTATTTTCTTTTAGTGGTTTTGGTGTTTTCATCTAAAATTTTCACACTAGTTATCCATAGTAACATTGAATTTTCTTTAGTATTAATTTCAGTTAAGCATTAGAGTAGAAGTGTAGAACTATCCACTCAAAAGATGGCTCCAATGATTACAGGAATGTAGCATTAACACACATGCCTTCCAGAAAATCAGGAGCCATTGATCTCTTTGAAGAAATTTTTTTCTCCCTTATTGGATGCCGTTGATCTTCAAAAAACATCCACCGTTGATTGGAAATAATCCAAGCCATTGGATCCTCTAGCATATTGATACTAATACGGGTATTAATATGGGTACTAATACAAATACTAATACGGATACTAATGCGATATTAATGTAGATATGGATACTAATGCAGATACGGATACAGATACAATGTTGATACGGATACGGATACTAATGCTGATACGGAGATACTAAATATATAACCCATATCGTTTGTTTTTCCAAGTTGGTCTAAGGAAATATAAGTGGTTGGAGGGGGGTACCAAAAATTAATT
>VACF01000359.1:0-88975 GCA_006891605.1 Pleurozium schreberi | reverse complement strand
TGGCACATCAATAATTATTGGAACATGTAGTCATACTCGTGAAAATTAAACTCCTCAAAATGCCCAAATTTTTGACATTTTAGTGCACAAAGCTCTGAAAACTAGGTCTGCAGAGTTGCACATTATGATTGAAGAATAACTTACACTGTTGTATTCGGTRTCGGCAGTAACCCTGTTGGGTAGTCTCCAGTAAGAAAGTTACAACTAAAATCCCTGAGATTCAAAGTTGAACACACACCGGAGACAACCATCAGAAAAATTGTTGCAAAAGTATGTAATCAAATCATTCAATTAGTGCAAATTGTATGATATCATATTTCCTATTAGAACAAGATTTAATTCCAAACTTTTAAGGACTTCATGGCAAGGATTCCAAGGAAGATGCTCCCTTCTTTTCCTAGTGACTGTTCACTAAGCACATCAAACAATTGAACGATTTCTACTAGGAAAATACAATACAAAACAATTAATGTGTCGCACGAATTGAAGTAACCCTGAATAGTACTGAAAGTGGAATTTATTGCCCTACCTTCCAATATCTGAAATTGAATGAGACTATATTGGGAGATGCTTACCATGTCGTTAAATTGGCAATTCCATTGTGCAGGAGCTTGGTAAGATTCGGAAGTGGCCCAATGAACTGATTTCGCAAAAAGCGCCTGTTAATCAAAGTCATTCACACTTTTCAAGACAGAGTTTCTAATGAGAAATGCTAATCAACAGAATCTCAAGTCTTCGAAAATTATAAGAAGCATAAATTTCCGAGATACTTACGCTAGTGTCAAATTCGGAAACTCGAAAAGCCAGTCTGGACTTTCACCAGTGACGTAATTATGTCCCATCAAACTGTCTCGAAAAAACCAAGCTCCTTTGTCAATACGACATTAACACCAGCATTTGATAATTTTATACATTCTATACATTCTGGAAATAAGGTCAAGAACCATATGAAGCTTGCAAATTACGTCAATGCTAAGAGACTATTGTAAGAGATGCGTACAAGTTGTTGATGTTCTTCAAATTACGCCATGAATCAGGCAAGTATCCAGAGAATGTATTCTCCCATAATATCCTGCACAACAAGAAAAGAAGGCCAAGGTAAGCTCTTGAGGTGATAACTGAAACTGTTTCTTCTCCATGCTCATGTTTACCGAAATGGCTCGTTTCAAAGTGCCAGAATTTTCAAATTACAGTGCGCAAAACTCTAAAAACTAGGACAGATAAAGGTCTATCGTGTCTGAGCGCGCCAATTTTGCGGAAATCGTAGGTACATTTTATCAGGTTCCCCAGGCCAAGAAATTCTCAATATAAGAATCAATGGATGCACTGTCTTACATATGAGTCAGGTTCCCCAGGTTTCCATATTCCGGTGGTAAGCCTCCCCACATCTCGTTTGTATTGAAGTCCCTGAAATCAAACCAATTTAACTTAAAAACACCTCACTAATAATCCTCCATTTTCCTCAACTGGTAAAGTATGATATTGTGTCTGAATTCAAATCTTCTAATTAGCTTGAGGGTAGTTTCCGATGTCTTACAGATACTTGAGGGTCGTCATTTTGCCAATCCACGCAGGAAGTTGCCCACTTATCTGGTTCTTGTCCATTTGTCTGTACACAAATAAAGAATCGGGTAATCATSAGGACCAATAAGATTGAATACGTACTAACTCCAAAATAAATGATTTTGTTGACTTCGCCCTAACTGTAAAGTGACACTAATTTTTCGCCCTCACTAATAATAGGATCAAAATCTAGAGAATGAACTAGAAAGGGATCGATGAGAGCTCATTGAAAGATAGGCTTACAAGTGCGTGAGGTTGCATTTGAGAAGGTCTTCCGGGGGAAGCTCGGTGAAGTTGTTGRAGGTGAGAACCAAGACCTGCAAATGCACAAGCTTTCCAATTTCTTTAGGAATGGGATCCGAAACGGCGTTGCTGCTGAGGTTTAAATTCTCCAAGTACAGAAGCTCCCCAATGGCCGCCGGGATGGGGCCTCTCAACCCTGTCGACGCCAAGTTCCTGCAACAGAAACACTAATTATTTCAGTAACGAATAGAGCATCAAGTAAGTTAAGGAAGAACTGCTCAKAGATTATTTTCTTCTGCATCAAGGTACGTACACGGATTTGGTATCCTATTCTTAGTGCGTGTGACACTCACTGTCATTTCTCAAAGTTTCACTTTTTTAAACTCGTGCGAGCAGAAATATCAAAGCATTTATTAACCCAGTAAGGACAAGCTAAAATATCAAAGCATTTAGTAACCCAGTAAGGACATGGTGAAATATCATAGCATTTATTAACTCAGTAAGGACAAATACGAGCTGGTTACCGTGTTAATCAATTCTTTTGGTACAGTGTGAATCATCTGCTTGAGAGTAAATAWATCAACTGATTTACAACTAATTCTGCATGAAGTAATGAGAAAGTAGAGACTAATTAATTCTACTTAACAACAATTCTAGATATACTAATTTCTCCTATACGTACGTGAGACACTAACTTACCTACGTCACACTATGTTAAATTACCACGGTCTGTAATTTACAACCCACCCACCCACCCACCCGAAGTTTTTTGTAGTGATTACTGCAGGTGCGACTAAATTCAAATTAGTGTATACATTTTTGCAAGACGTTCTCGCTAAGTAGAATAGTTAAACAGCTTACAGATTCAACACTTGGCTGTTTGTTCCATTGTCGCAAGTGACATGCGACCAATTGCCGAGGCATGGATCCGAATTTGCCTCCCAGTCGCTGAAATTGACACCCCAGCCTGTGACCAGCTTCTTTAGAGTTACTCCTGCASAAATAACACCGGCACCTTGAATGTCAACAAGCGTAACTAATTAACTTCGAATTCGTCAACAACTCTGGAATCGACTGAAATTGTGGATGTTGCTTAGTTTGTCCTAGGGTCCATTGGATAAGCAGATCCATCTAGCGATAATTCAAGATGAGTCTCTCCAGCAATTCTTCTCTCTGCGAAGCTCATCTTGAGGGTGCCCTAAGACAATTAGTGGCTTATATTTTCTTGCTATTCGAGCTTGAATCGTGTAAATGTCATCTGCATTTTGCTCAGTCTGCCATCGCTGAAAATAATCAAGTTAAGTGCTTCAATCAAGTTAAGTTAAGCACTGATCAAAGTCGATTTGATTGAAGAACCTATCTAGATCGATAGATAGACTAGCTCTCTCCCAAGCACAACCTACTCTCCCTCTCTACAGTCACATCAATTGCAAAAGTGCAAAACGCTCTCGATATTTCTACCCAACTGCCTAACTCACTCGATGTCTCTCTCATTTCTCAAGACTAGTTGCGCTAGCTCAATCTTCCGCAAACACAACCTATTCGAACTCGCTCCGTAAGTTTTCATTACCGCACCACGCAATCAAGTAAATCGATTGCAAAACTCAGACACGCATGCTTCCCAAACTTACAAATCGCACAATACTTGTGGCCCATACGTCTTCAACGATCTGCTCAAATTGTTCAGGAATATATCAATTTCTTGAGATCTATCGAGCTTGTGACATGAACTATGAACCGTCTCATGATGTCCCGAATAACGCAAGAAAAATGCATGACTGTCAATTACAATGAGGTTCAAGCCAGTCTTGATCAAGCAAACAGGCCAGCCAGAAGCTCTGATGAGTGAAAGCCCTAGTGAGTGAGTCAAGAACTGGCGGGGAATGGAATGTGTTATTTTTTCTTCCTGGAGGTTGGGACTAATAAGGTCACGATATGTGTCTCAAAGTGCACAAGAAGTAGTGAGAAAGAAAATAGGTTACTTGTAGTCAACGAGAATTAATGTAGTTTTTGAATGATTGGAATTGGAAGAGTTTAGACTTTGACTAGATGGATTCACAGCACTTTTTTGGCTCCCAAAAATCATGGTAATTTCATTTTTGGAAATAAAATTACAAAAAAATTGCATATTTTTTATCTCTCTACAAAGGAAAAAGCTATTTTGCCTCATATTGCTCATGATAAGGCCTAGAATCATTTAAATGATTAGCTATAGGTGGACTAACTTTATTTTCTAGAGCTACAATTTTGTAAGGGAAATTGATTGAAATATAATACAAACCCATTAGATGGGTACAACCCAAATCACACTATCACACCCTGCTTAGCAACAGAGAAGATGGATTGACTACCGTGGAAATCATTCATTTTGGTACCATGTGAATCATATGCTCATAACAAAACCAAGAATACTCATTGGAAGTCAAACTACTATGCACAACTTCCCCTTTTCACATAAAATTCCAAAGTCATATGTATGTGCACTTCTATTCTAAATAAAATGATTCAATACTGTAGGTATAATAATAATCCAAATAAATGATTAATTCTTATTGGATGGACTTGCAAGAGAAATTAACTAATACTATGACTTTTTTGAGTAAAATTTCAAGGTTGATATCTCTCCAAATCTCATTTTTGACATTTATGTTGAGGAAAACTAATCAATCAACATTTGATCACATAGGCATTTAAGAATTAAAGTAAAACAAAGAAAATCTTTCATTCTTTGAAGTTGCTTATTAACGCATTAATTTTGTAAATTCATTAAACTCCAAAAACTCCTCATAATTGCATGCACTTTGGTCACCTACATTAACATAACTCCTCATATGTGGCTAACATAAATGTATACAAAATAATACGACATATTCATACAATTTATAATTAAACAAATGAAATGCTTTCACCCTCCACTAAAAGTTGCAAAATAATGTTATGATATGAATCATTCTAAGCTTGTATCAATCTATCCTTTAAATCAGGTTATTTGTTTGTTTGTTTGTTTGTTACGTTGAGATCTTCCGGACCATGCGTCCCTCGTTGACGTGCTTGGTACCGTCGGAAAGCTCTCTGAGAGGAAGGGTGCACGAGCTTCGTTTCCTGGCGTTCTGACCTACGGGGTGAAAGTTATTGATTTTTGAGTTATTTTTGGTTTTAAAAAATTAGAAAATTACTTTTACTTTGATTTTGCCTGTGGCAACGGCACAGAGCACACTAGTCTATACTTCTATACTTCTATCTATCTATCCTTTAAATCAGGCTGTTTGTTTGTTTTGTTTTGTTTGTTTGTTTGTTTGTTACGTTGAGATCTCCCGGACCGTGCGTCCGCTGGTGGCGTACTTGGTGCCGTCGGAAAGCTCTCGGCGAGGAGGAGTGCACAGGCTTGGTTTTGTGGCGTTACGACCTACGGGGTCAAAGTTGTTGATTTTTGAGTTATTTTTGGTTTTAAAAAATTAGAAAATTACTTTTACTTTAATTTTGCATGTGGCAACATCACAGGACACACTAGTCTATACTTTAAATCAGACTGGTTGTTTGTTTGTTACATTGAGATCTCCTGGACCGTGTGTCTGCCAGCAAGTTTGGTACCGTCGGAAAGCCCTTGACGAGGAGGGGTGCACCGGCTTGGTTTCGTGGCGTTTCGACCTATAGGGTGAAAGATATTGAAATTTGAAGTTCTTATGAATCCAAAAATTATAAAATTACTTTTACTTTTATTTTACATGTGGCAACGACACAGGGCATACTAGTTGCTATTGAAGACCCCATGCAAGAGATATCCATCAAGTAACTTAGAATTTTATATAAAATTTTATATGGTGTTCCCTATAGAATTTCATGTAAAGGTTCATGTAGAGTTCATATAGAGGTTCACGTGGAAACTTGACTTTGACTCATGTTTCATATAGAGTTTCCTATAGAATGTCAAGTTGAGAGTTGCCTTGTTCGAAACTTAACTTTGACTCATGGTTTTCACTAGACGCGTTTGGACGCATGGGACTCATCCATTCTCAACAACCTAGGAAGTTGGATTTAATATTGGCTACTATACCCTCTTAGCACATGACCTTTTGACCTGTCTCTATATGCTCTTTGGATAAATGTAAAGTATACTAACATATGGTATTTGAATATTTGACGTCTGCTTGAATCAAAGCTTTTGTCACAAGAGGTTTCCACTAAGGAACTAAGGAGAAGTCCGACTGTAGACTCCGCCTAGTACTCCTTCCTATTATGTGGCTTGAATTGCACTTGCCAATTGGAATCATCTGTTATAAAATTCACACTACGGTCCAACTCTCGAGTCCGCTCTACCTGTTGCAGGAATATGCTCCCCATTTGAATATTTTTTAGTTTCAACTCGGAAAACAACTGCCTTTAATTTTCGATGCCTGAAATGTCATGCCTTTGAGAGAAGTGGGACCTCCGACTCAGTCAAGAGCCAGAGATCCGACATCACTCTTTAGCTAATTGGCATCAGGACCGACTTGCACCGTTAAGAAGCTGAGCTGGAAAAGAAATAAGATCTTATAAAAATATGCGGCAAATTCTTTCAATTTCCTTGCTGGGAGTGCAATCGATTATTCTCTTTTAAGGTTTTAAGGTAGGCATCCTCAAAGCGCCRSAAATTGGTATTGTGCCTAGTTACTATTATAAGGCTGGTCAGATTTTCATATTGTCTTATTGGCAAGTGAGAGGAAGTTCCAATGCACCAGAGTATGCAACATTTGGATATAATATGCAAAAGTTATGAAGGGTCAAAGTTTGATTCTAAAAGCGTTTCTTCCACATAGGTACATAGCTGAATTTGGAGATGTACAAAGTGTGACGATGGCGCTTTTAGTTTAGTGGCGCTTTTGGGTTACCTACCTTATAAGTCCTCTTTTTCTTTAACGGCTCTTCTAAACAAGCTTTGATTGCGGCTTGGTTCACTTTGGAATACCGCAATGGACTCGATGGTTCAAACATTTTTAAATTTTAAGAAAATAAGAATGATATTCTGTATTCTGTGATTTCTGTCCCAAGTTGGTAGTGGTTTCCAATCTCATCAGCGTGATTTCTGCAGAATGGCCGTACAGTGAGAGTGGGTACCTGCTGGTACACCAAGTTTTGGTTTTAGGGTTTAGCACTCTATTGGTTCCCGCATCACTATGCCGATAGAAAATATTCTGCATAATCCAACTCCTATTTGTCAGATCACTTTTTCCAGACTTGGCAGCGCAAGTGGCGGCTACAAAGGGATATTTTTCATCAGAAAGGCAGTTGAAAGACGGGTAATGTTGTCAATATTTCAGAAGAAAAATGTCATTGTACAAGTGGGATCTTGACTGCCACTACAAATTCGAAGTCAAGAAAAATTTTCATGTGGCGACAGCAAAAACAGAGAATAATGTAATTGTACAGGTATATTGTAACCATTTGGAGACTTAATGCCACTCTACTCGCATGTGCTTCCAATCATCCATAGTTTCGTGGACTTTCTTGAAAGCTGCCCATCTTCGCAGAATAACATGAGAGTCCTGGTAGTGTGTGGGAATCTCCTCGAATAGTGAKTCGTGAATTGGTAAGTATCCTTTTGAAAAGTTTCGCAGTCTCCACTCAAACTGGCAAGCTGCACTCCGTTTTGAAAAAAATGAAATTCTTTGAAGTACAAAAAACTGAATTATTATTGTACCTTGCAAATTCACATAATTCTAGAATTAGTGCAAGATAGCATTCTTTGTGTAGGAACCAATAATTGAATTTACTTGTATACTTGTACACTACAACTATTTTTTTGCATAATGTTTTATTGCWTAATTGTCAAGTTAATTTTACAATAGATAATTACGAGATTGCAATTCTAGAGGCAATTTTGCATAAAATTATTGTATATTACTTCATGTATTTTTCCATGCATTGGATTTACTCTCCACTACACTAATTTCTCCTATGAGTAAAAGCACAATATTTGTATCACCTTAAAACTTTGTGATAGTAAGGGAATTTAAGTTTGTGAAAATTAATAGTATAATAATATTTTAACCTTCACTAGTTTGAAATAATTTAACTTTAATCAATTCGTGTCATACACACTAATAGAAAACATCAATGTACTTCTATGTTGACTTTCAAAATGGTTTAGTGTACACCTCGAGTATCTATTTTGCAAGATATTTGTTTGGGTTTTTATTTTTAATATAGTTCCATGCAAAATTGCAAATATTTTCATGGTAATCCTACTAGTAGGGTTCCTTGTGTATGATACTATCTTCCCCAAAGACAATGTCTTTACCTTGAAAATATTTTGTGCTTGATTAAATTACCTTGCTGGCTAATTATATCTAATTTATTCTTTGAAGGCCATATTTGTTATATTGAGGTGTTTTGAAGACAAAATGTTAGTTATTGAAGAATTCATTTTCAAAAATAGTAATTGAAACCAAAAATAAATAATGCTCAAATAGTGATGCTATAATGAAGTTCTAAAAGTTGGTGTTGTAACCTATTTATAAAAGAATACTAGTAAAGAGATAAAGCAGTTTATGTTCGAGTTGAAGATAGAAATGAGACTGCTAAAAGTCTCAATATAACAAATATGGCCTTTTTGTTTGTTATTTCAATTGATACTATACAACCCATGTTTATTCCTATGCCAAAGATGTACATTCAATTTTTTCAAACCAATATACAATGTAAGCCAAACTAATCACAAGCTTGTTTACAATGATGTTCTAATAATGAATTCTCCAAGTAGGAAAAAATTTGACATCACCTTTTGCCAGCCCCATTGATGTTACTTCATATACAAAACTGCCACATATTGGATAGGGGTGAGCTGAACCCCTTGCTCGACCCCTCACGAAAACATTGAAATTTTTTATTGTTTGTGCACGATAAAATTTGCAAATTTTGAATTCATAATTGCAATCAGAGGCCCCAAAATTACTTGGTAGGGTGTTGAAGGTAATTTAATCAAGCACAAAATAGGATTTTGTTTTTTTTACTTGCACCCGTGGAATGATTGACCGGGGTGAACTGACCCCTAGTTAAGCCATTGGAAAAACCCTGAGGTTTTTTGTTTTCCATGAAAATATAATTTGCAAGTTTTGAATTCATATTTTCAATCAAAAGCCCTAAAATAGCTAGGAAAGATGTACAAGGTAAATTAATCAAGTACAAAGTAGGGGGCTTTTAATTTTACTTGCACCCCTTGGAGTAGCCGAGCAAGGGGCCAGTTCACCCCGACCGTATATTGGCGTTATTGTACAACTCTCCATATTATCACGTACACTTAAAGTAGCAAGGTTGTGACATTAAAGAGGTCTACGTGAGGCTCATCATCCACTTCGTCAGCTGAGGCTAAAACCCTAAACCCCTATTCTCTGTTTCCCTTTCTGGTATTCATTACAGAGTGCTCGTTCCGCACGAAATTGCTTCGCTTGCCGAGAATTCGCGCAGCCTTTCTCAGTTTGCAGTTCATTCATCTCGTCTCTGCCAAGCATCTGGTGGTTATTTCGTACGCAGTAATTTTTAGGGTTTAGAGTAGAGCAGAAAGCAGGCAATGACGAAGGCTAATAAGACTCGGAAGTTCGCGCAAGTGAAACGAATGCTTGCGCCGAAAGCTATCAAACAGTAAGTTGATAATGTTTGTAGTCGAATTTGTTGTGGAGATTTGGATTCCTTACGAAATTGTAGGTCTTTTCTTCGCGTGGAGTTTTGATGGTTCAATTTGGTTTCATGCGCAGGTACAAGGACGATGTTTTAAATCCAAACAAAAAGGATACTAGCATCGAGAAGCTACCTAGAAATGTGTAAGCCTCTTAACATCGATGCTTTTTCTCGTTAGCAATCGAATTTAGGTTTKACTGCTGAAAAATGTGAGCTCGCAATTGATGGAGATTTACGATTCTTATTTGTATATTTGATGATGCAGACCCAACACGTCCGCAGCACTTTTCTTCAAACATAACTCTGCACTTGGACCCCCGTACCAGGTTCTGGTGGATACAAATTTCATCAACTTCTCTATCCAGAATAAGGTATGATCGAGGGTTTAGTTTGTGTTTTTTTACAGATTTTTTGTATCTGGTTGTCGGGATGCAAAGCCCTGCATGGACGCACCTTGATGGCTAGTTTGCTCTATAAAGGACCCGAAAAGGAAACCAAGCGTACTTTATGGATTTGCCCTCCAACCTGAAGCTTTCAAGACCCCTGCATATATAACCACCTTCAGAGTTGGTCTTTGAAAATCCTCATGAAGACGTTTGGTCAGTATTAGCCGTTTTTGAAGATCCTCATAAATCACAAATTCAAAGCGAGTAGTGTACAAAATGATTGTGCGGGCCAACCTGATTAGGTTGTAATAAAGAATATTCATAAAACGGATCCCCTAGGGGAGGGGGTGGGCTTATTGACGTTTGGTCGTTATAAATACACTGGGATCCTCTATACTTTTAATGGGACCTCGTTGCCATCTATACCCTGTAGAACGATACACGGCGGGTCCTCTATTTTTCTCCTGTCCCCTCTACTGTTTGGCGTGTTCATATCCTAATGTACTCTTCTGTGTGACTGGTGTGCAGTTGGACTTAGAGAAGGCGATGATGGACTGCTTGTATGCGAAATGTAAGTAACTTGCGAAGCACCGGGGTTAACTGTTTCAGCAATCAACCTGAAGTGCAATTGTCATGGCAACGAAGATGTAGCTCGATCACTCCTGATGATAATTGCAGATAKTACGTAAGGAGGTGCAGTCCTGCATTTAGAGTAGAAGATGTGTCATGGTCAGTGAGTAGTGCATTCATAGCTCTTTGAGATGTCAAAGCTTGGTAACTGCTTGTACTCTGGCTGTTGTCTGTAGTGAGACCCGCATTGAACGGTCACCTATTTCCTTGCCATTTATAGCAAATCCATGCTTTGTTCGTTCTTTCTGTTCCTCTCGTTTGGAAGGGGCAAAGCCAGTTGAGCAGCTGTTACAATTATTAGCCGAATGGAATGTCGAGGACTTGAATTCTTCAAGGCTGGACAGTAATTGATGGTAATTGATGAGGTAGACTAACATTCTATCTACAAATCACCTGGAGGATATGGATGTACTGTCCAGGAGGTTTTCAGGGGAATTTGACATTGCAAATATACGAAATTACGAAGCAGACTAAACTTAGTCGGTACAACGACAAGTCTGGGTACATGGATGGCGTAGGACTATAAAAGCTCTGACACTCTGGTAGTGCCCATGATAATGACCGTGGATGACTGTGCAAATCTGGTCAAAAGAGACAGTTGCACCTTGAGGAATGAGGAGTCCTCTACTCGTCTGGAATCTCTGCACCTGTGCGGGTTTTCTGCTGCAACTTTTTTCATTTCAGCACTTGAATGACTTGATAAGTACGAGGTACTCCCTCAGTCTCAAAATAATAAAACCGGTGTTTCCTTTTAATTTTACAACTACGAAGGAAACACCGGTCTTATTAATTTGAGACGGAGGGATTAACGGAAGTGTATAACTTCATTCATAGCTTTACTAAAGTCTGACAGCCGCTCCAGTAAAATTATCGCACTTAGCACTCCCACCCACCTTGTCATGACTCGCTGTCACTCTGAATGTGGATTGAGCTCATTTGTAGTTGTGAGGTAATCTGGTAAGAAAATTTATGTGTCCTTTGAGCGGACTTTCTTGTATTGGCGAAGGTGGCAATCGAATTTAACCCTTGAACAACTCGGGGTTAACCCTGGAAATCATCAATTTCTAAAACAGTGGGAATCATTGGCCAAAAAAATCCATAAACAATTGTTGGAAGTCAAAGCATTGTAGAAAATCTTCACTTTCCTCCACGAATTCTGAGGATGGATAGTTTCAATTCTATCCTATACATAGAAATGCGTTCTGATACATCGACCAGGAAATGGCCTCAGCATTATTTAGGGGTTAAGAGTGTATTCACACTTCATAGGCAAGGGAAATATTTTCACTCTTAAAAGTTTGAGAATCTTAACCCCTAAAGTCCAACTGTCCCCTCGGGGGACAATTTGGATTTCGGGCACGTTCTTGTGACCTTGATTTTTTTATTAAACTTTTTGAAACTTTTCCATAAGAGAGAAAAACTGATTAGCTTTGTGGGAATATAATTTTTATTTCAATTGGTGCCCGGGAGCAAAAGTTATACCACAAAACCCCCAGAACTGCACTCAACGGGCAGCAAAAAAAAGTTTGAAAAAATTCAAAATTAAACTTTAAAATTTTTTTTCTGAAATAATATATTTTTGTCTACATGTGAAGCTTTGATTCATTCTATTTGGACTAGTAATGAGAAAGTTATGGACAATCTTGTTTTTCGGGTAATCTAAGCATCTTCTTGAAAAAAAAACTTATAGGATTCATTTCTGAATGCAATTTTCACAATTTTTCAAAACAAATTGTTGGACAAGGTGAAATTTACTTTCTAGAACAATCTCACCATTGGGATTTGTGTGTTTCAATCCCATCTTAGAGCTTATAACCATTTAGTTTTTCTTTCAATCTTGGACCTATTTCTACTTAATAAATTTTTTAGAATTTTTTTTTCTAGAATCTCAACTCAATTCTTCAACCTAAAAAATTTTAAATTCAAAGTCTGTAGTGCAAATTTTTTTGACAAATGGCGGTCAAAGTCATCTAAAATTGGAAGCCAGTGTTCAAAAAAGCTTTTTTTTTCAACTTTGAATGCTAATATCTTCCAATCTATACAGTCAAACTTCATGAAATTTTTACCACATGATCTGAGACAAGTGAAGTACAAGATCCTTTGGTTAGATTTTAGGAAAATTTCTTTTTTTGTTTTCTTGGATGAATGCAACATAAATGACATTTTTCAGCGGTTTTTGACAAAAAAAAATGGTCTTCGGACTTTAGGGGTTAATTTGAGTTGCATCATGCCATGGTGTTTTGTGTGCATTTGACATACAAGGTGCATGAATTGCATCTACAATAGAGTTGATTGTAAAGGATGTACCCATTTGTAACAATTGTGTCAAAGGAAGGTTTAACTAAGGATAGTCYGAAAGAGACACAAGTGTACCAAATTCCATCAAACCTTAGTATTGGTTTTCCTAGGAGTTGTGTCTAGTGTTCTTGTCACACGCCTATTGGTGGTCTTGCATTGCATGCACTTTACAATAAACTCTAATAGGTACAAAAATTTGTATTTATTTTGAGATCATAGATCCAATGATACATGGCACTTCCAAGTTAGATTGTAGGTGCCTAGCTACAATTTTGACCTCTTTTTCATGCCCCATTGTTGCACTTCCTATACTACTGAGATCTTGAAATTTGCTACATATTCTACATGCACGGTGCAATATGTGAATATGATAAGATGTAGATATTGAAAAGACTTCCAAATATAGGATTTTCAATCCAACAGTGTAGTTTTGCCATATTTTAGCACAGACCTTGTATTCTTTAGGTAAAATACATGACCACATACATTGTTCCTACCAAACTTTTATTGAGGATTAACCCATGAATTTTTTTGACTATGTTTTCACCAAAAATGCTCCAAAACTGCCATTTCTAATACAAGTACCAAATTTTAGAACAAAAATATTTTTTGACACATGCAACCGTAGGATCTTGTAGTATTCTTGTTTGAACAAATGTGGAAAAAATTTAAGAATTTTCTACCATGTAGATTGTAAGATATGAGTGTTTGAGTTAACAAAAATCATTTTTTTGGCCGTGCGAAAAAACGGGTAGTTTCACTTCACAAGGTCACATTTGTATGAAAAAATGTCCCAAATGGTGGTTAGCCTTTGGATTCGTTCTTCAAGGCAAGTTGGTTACATGCTTGAAAAATTTGGAATTGTACAACATATAGGGAAAAAAATGTTAGAAAAAAGAAGTAGGAAATGACTCAAAATACTAAATTGTAAACAATTTATTTATGGAATTGAAAAATGCCAATTCTAATCGTTAAATTTTTGTAATAAACAATTTACATCTATTGTTTTGATTTTTTTCCAAAAATATTATAAATTGAATTAAATAATGGATTTCAAACTTTTCTGTAGAGTAGAGATTCCATAACTACTTGCAAACTACTTCAAACTGAAACTCCTCACAACTTTCGACTCCATGATCAAAATAGAATGATTCAAATCTTCCCACTTACATATAAATCTAAAGAACCAATTTCAAATTTTTATTTAAAAAAATAATAATTTTTAAAGAAGTGTTTTTTGTTGCCCGAGTTGCCCGCCAAGCAATGAAAACAATATATCATACAATAACTTTTTAACTATGTAGTCAAATTTATGAAAATTGTTGGGCCTTAAAGCTTCTCCTTGAGCACATGTTTTGTGAAAATTTCAAAGAAAAATGATAAAAACTCTATTTGTAGTGAGCTGCCCAAAATTGTTATGTTGCCAAAAAATGCAATTTGAGCATTTAGGGATTAATAAGCTTTTAAAAGGAACAAAATGTATCTGCTACTATACCCCACTCCCAATCCTCCATTGGTAGGGGTCAGGAAGGTATTCAATCCTTTTGAGGGTTAGCCGACATGCTTACTTGTTGGGAATGTACTCCAAAGAAAGATTCAATCAAGAAGTTTTCCATTCATTTCTCATATAGGAGGACAATTACATCATTATTCTAAATAACTCCATAACATTTTTGAACATCTAAGAGCARACAAATTTCCTTCCTCTAATACTATTTAAATTTAAATTGAATACTCCTACCCCATTTTGTCTTCTTCCTATAATGTTAACTTGTATCATGGTGTTACAAAACAATCCAGTCTAATATACTTTGCCCACTCACCTTCTAGAATTTTTGAATGCAAAATTCCTCCCACTTTAACCCCTAAAGGTCTTTGACTATGCTTTTTCAGATTTTTTCACCATGTGGATTGCAAGATATCTACGTTTAAAGCATTACATGCTTTTTGAGGCTTAGGGAGGGTTGCGAGTTCCCTGTTGCGTTCCTGCGTTCCTGTAGCACTGCAGCAGCAGTCTGATGTGGCGAAGCGACTGCCACGTCAGATTTTTTTTTGGTACAAAAAAAAAAAAAAAACTTTTTTTTTACATTTCAAGACCCAATTCTTTTTTTTTTTTTTTGTAATTACTTTTCTGACAGCAGCCAGCCGTTCCATCACTGCATTGAGAACAACAAGGGGAACACGCCTGAAACGGCCCTCTAGTGGCCTTGTTTCTCATGTAATGTGACAAAAATCCTTTTTTGAGCCCTGCGAAAATTTGGGAAGCTGCACGTCAAAAGGCCACATTTGTATGAAAAAATGTCCAAAATGGTTGTTACTCTTTGCATTAATTCTTTAGGTCAAGTTGGCAACACTCTTGAAAATTTTCAATTTATTTGGAATTGTACAACATGTAGGAAAAAAATAGTAAGTAGAAAGAAGTAGAGAATGATTCAAAATACTAAATTGTTAACAATTTATTTATGAAATTGAAAATTGCCAATCCCAATGGTCGAAATGTTGTAATAAACAACCTACACCCAATATTTTGATTTTTTTTCAAAATTATTGAAAAATGAGTTAAATAAAGGACTTCAAAGGTTTATTTTAGTGTAGAGATTCCATGATTGCCCGCAAACAAAAACTCTCCATAACTTTTGACTCGTTGATCAAAATGGAGTAATTCAAAGCTTCTCATGTACTTATAGTTGTAGATAATTATTTTCAAATTTTTAATTTTGAAAGAAGTCATTTTTTTAGACCTGCCCGGACTGCCCGGAGATCAAAGAAAAGTACATATATTGCAATAACTCTTTAACCATGCAGTCAAAAGTCATGAAATTGTTGGGCCTTAAAGCTACTCCTCGGACATATTTTGTATGAAAATTTCAAAGAAAACAACTATAAACTCCATTTGTAGTGAGCTGCCCAAAATCACTATGTTGCCAAAAAACGCAGTTTGGTCCTTTAGAGGTTAAGCAACAATAACACAAATATATTTGTGGCAACTCTACTAACTCTACTAGTTAAAGGGTATCCCACTCAATCTCTTCAAGAATGCTATGAAGGCAAAGGACTTCTCCTAAAACCCTTTTATTCATTGAAGCCAAAGGTAGAGGCAAAATATTTTGTAATTGTTAGACTTTAAAAAGTAAGATTGGCATCATGTAGTTAAAGAGCATGTCTTTTAAATGAAAGGTAAAAATGTCTAATACCCAAGCCGATTATCTTTGGCATAGATTTGATAGCCTTTGGCTTTGCTTCCATATCCTAGCAAGTAGAGAAGACGAGCATCTCATTTGGAACAAGAGCCCCCCTCTTCTCTGCTCTTCATGTAGTCTCGTTTCTTTTAGGTTCTCTTTAAGTCTGTGCTTGCCCTCTTCTTTGACCGGACCTTGGCCCAGTTGCTTATTTTTTCTCCATTTAATGCAATGGCTCTGCCATTTGTTAAAAAAAATGTCTATTACAAATTGGAATAGTCTTTTTCACCACTTGTTCTCTTCAATTTAATGGATGTGTAACTTATTTCACATGAAAATCGAGAGATACTTTGCTAACATGGCCAAATAGTGTTAAAGTTAAAGAATTGAAGTTGCATTGTTGATTTTCATAATCAATTTGACAATAGCATAAAAYCTCATGGCACATTTCACTCATGAAGGACCGATTTCCCCTCGGAGGCGCAAATGGATTTTGGATAGGTTCCTATGACCTCAATTTTGGGTAAAACTTTCTCATTATATACAAAAAAATTAATCAACCTTGTGGGAATATAATTTTTATTTCAATTGGTGCCCATGAGCAAAAGTTATACCATAAAAAGCCTAAACCTGAATTCAAAGGCTACTAAAAAAGAAATGACAAAAAAATCAAGATAATTTTTTTCAATTTTTTTGCTTAAATAATATATGTTTATGTAGATGTGAAGCTTGATCCATTCTATTTGGAATGCTAATGAGAAAGTCAATAACAATCTTGTTTTTCAAGCAATCAAGCATCATTTTGAAAAAAATTAATAGAAAATTTATTTCAAAATGAAATTCTCATGATTTATGGAAAAAAATTGGTTGACAAGGTTAAGTTTGCTTGCTAAGAAAATCTTACAATTGGCATTATTGTGTTTCAAACCCATTTTAGAGCTATAAATGATTACTTTTTCTTTCAATCTTAGACCTACTTCCACTAAACAATTATCTAAAGTATGAAAATCAACTTTTTTCATTAAATTTTTTTAGAGGTTCAACTTAAGTTCATTAATACAAAAGTTTTTAAATTCAAAGTTTGTAGTGCAAACATTTTCCTCGAATAGTAGTCAAAGTCATTTGAAATTTTTAGGCATGTTCAAAGACGTTTTTTTTCCAATCTTGAATGCTAATATCTTGCAATGTATATAGTCAAAGTTAATTCAATTTATTTTACAAGATTCTAGACAAGTAAAGAATAAAATCTTATATATGGTTAGATTCTAAATAAATTTTTGAAAATTGCTTTTTTGAGGAGAATGTAACAAAAATGGTATTTTTGAGTTGGTTTTGATAGAAAAATGGCCTTGGTCCTTCAAAATTTAAGATATTTACTATACTTTGATGGTGTGATTTTTTTGTAAACGGATAATCTTTTGTAGCATAGCTACTTGTTTATTAGCTTTGAAACAAAAACAAGGGGCTCACGTGAGATCAAATACTACACAGTCTAGAGTACAAGTGAAGAATTTTGAGCAAGTTGTTACTATATAAAGAGTGAGCTAGTGCTACAATAAGTCTGTTTCTACAAAGGATAGATCTCTCATAACATAGTCCCTTGTTTCACTTTGTTTATAGTGACAAAAACTAGATCAATGGGTAAATGTGAGAGATTGAATTTTTTTTAGTATTTGTCTAAACTACCTCATACATTATTAATGATACATCYACATTAATAAAGCATATTTTAACTTTGAGAGGATACTCCTACTATAATGTAGGATTATAATTATARAAGAGTGTATTTAATTTTGAGCAATCAATCTTTAAGTAGTTATAATGACCCTAACACATTTGTCATWATAAGTGGTTATAAGAAGAACATATTCCTCATTATGTAAATGTACAAAATATTCTAAGCCAATGAAACATGATTAATGTTGAAACACTTTAGAGTATGRTAAAAAAAAGTATCATCTTGAGGTACGAATTAATGAGAAAGTGTAGCCTACCTCATCCCTTTGAAGTCACGTTTTTTTTATAAATCTTTGACATTTTATTAATTCCTAACACATTTGACATCTACTATCTGAATTATGAATATTTTTAAGAGTTTGTTGGAAGAGCTACACTAAACAAATGAATTACATCCAATTATACTCAAAAGTCGACAAAAATCGTTTTTCCAAAAATGCAACTAGTGTGGTCACTTGGTGCTTCATGGTTGTTGTGCAAGGTGGTGAATGGATTTCTAAAGGCATGAACACTTGAAAACATAAAGATGTGATGTTTAAATTCTACTCATATCATAATTCAACATGGCCAAACCATTCAAAATATGCATCCGCCTCAAACCTTTACAAATTAATGAAGTAAAAATGGGAAGCAAGACTACAAATGGACACTGTCAATTCAAACATTTTCTATCAATTTGGTTTTCTATCAATTTGGACACAGTTGGTGAATTCGGAGTTTCGGACTTGTCAATTCGGACGCTGTTTTCTCGCAACAAATTTGGTTAAGAATGTTAGTTACTTTTAGAAAAAAAAATAATTTAAAAACAAAATCTCTAGGCTCTAGCTATAACATCACCACCAATTCACATTTTGACATGATGAGTTTGTTGGGCAACCCATGTTTATCCCAAGTCACTCAACTGCTAATGTCCCACCCCCATTCAATACCAGCCGTAACGCCCCAAGCCCACAAGCCCCACAACCCCACCACGCGGCCACGCCCACCGCTCACGCGGGAACGACCCCGCCACGCGGGTACCCTTAGAATCCAACGTGGCTCCCCATGGGTCCCAGCCAATCCCCCATCGTCTTCTCCACTCTACATTTTCCAGTGACACCACTAGCCCCGATCACTCTCTGCAGCAATTGCTGATTGTTTTGCAGGCAGTGAAGCGTTGTGGCAGTGCGTCGGTCACTGCAGAGCTGCTGCCCTCTGAAAATCTCCTCTACTGCACCAAAAATTGTCAGACAACACGTTTATGATTGCTGCCACACTTGCCCTCTCGCTGCGCTTGCTTGCATTGTGCACTCTCTAGCTAAGTTAGCTCCCACTTGCTCCAGCTCCCACTGCTCGAGAGCCGTTTCATAGCCAAGTTACCTTTCGGGCTTCGGCCTTCTCTCGGTTGCTTACGCTGTTCGCWGGAGAATCGCTCTGGCGCATGGTTTAGTTCTCTCGGAAACTGTGCATGAGCAGGTATGGTGGAAATAGTCTTCATTTTGTTGCTGTAGGTTTCCATGTTTGATCGTCTGTGAGTGTGTTTCGACGGGCATTATTCGCAACGGGGAACAGGTGCTTACGATGATACTGKTTTAGCGTCATTGTCGTTCTTGCATTTCTTGTGTTGATGTACAAATGTTAAGAACRGCAACGTAGTCAATGTTATTCTAATCTGCTCGATCTTGGATCCCCTCTTGTTGTRTTGTTTGTTATACAGGGGAGTGGTGTTGAGGCGGGCACGATGGTGCAGAAGCAGCAGCTGGTGACGACGGAGGGTGGTGGGGACACGAGTTGCGGCTCTCTCCTGCGTGAACTTCAGGTGTTTGCTCGTTTTCAAATGATCGCTGGCAATTGTTTTGTGTTTTAGCTTGTCTTATCCTGTGATTGTTGTGGGCGGCTTACTCTGCGGGATGTGCGTGACTGGAATGGTGTGTTGGGCATGGTTTTCAGCATATATGGGACGAAGTGGGGGAGAGCGACGTGGAGCGCGACAAGATGCTACTGCAACTGGAGCAGGAGTGTTTGGAGGTTTACCGTCGCAAAGTGGATGCCGCTAGTCTGACCCGTTCTCGCTTGCATCAAGCCCTGGCTAGCGCSGAGGCGGAATTCTCTGCTTTGTT
Source organism: Pleurozium schreberi (assembly GCA_006891605.1). Classification (NCBI taxonomy): domain Eukaryota; kingdom Viridiplantae; phylum Streptophyta; class Bryopsida; order Hypnales; family Hylocomiaceae; genus Pleurozium; species Pleurozium schreberi. The sequence continues at coordinate 69,187 of VACF01000359.1, read as the reverse complement.
TTCGGCGCTGGGAGAACCAGCTCTCAGCCAACGTGTAAGTCAATCGATCACTTGCTTGCCCCTTCGATCAAACTCTACTACACGAAGTAGCGGATGCAACACATCATCAATTATTTTGCAATGGTTTTGTAGCGGTTCTGTACTTTGCCTTAAACTCACGGTCTACTGCAAATCATTGCGAAAGTGCTGCAAATTGTTGCAATAGTCTCGGGCCCCGAATCGATGCATATCTATGCCTACACTTTTGCGAAAACTATTGCAATTTCAAATAGTTGCATACACATTGAACAATGCTGTACTAAACCATTGCAAAGTTGTAAATAGATTTCTGGTTGTCACTGCGAATCCGATGCAAAAACTATTGCAATCTCAGCCTTCGACCTGTACTAGTGCTCCCTTTTGCTCACCTCCAACTACCTGCAGAGATATATGAGCTTTTATTCAGTTGAGACCATCCATGATCGAAAGAGAACCATCTTTCGAATGATTTGAGTGCATAGCCGGTTAATCAACAGTTGGTTTGGTAGCTTGAGATTTTATTTATTTGCTGAGTGGTGCCTGTTTAATGAGAGATATTCGAATACATAGTGTTCTTATAAGCGTTAGAATTATGAAATAGCGTATCAAACGCTTATCCATAGGAAACAGTGGCACCAATCTCCAGAGTGGCGATTATTTACCAACATGTTCGAAATGGTAAATATTGTTATTTGGCTAAGCATGGCATTCACCGGCGTGTATGTGACATTTACTACAGGAGAAGAGGACTGGTACGCTGAAGGAGCAGGTGGCTGGTATCGGACCCCAGTTGGAAGAGCTGCGTCGAAGGAAAGAAAGCCGGGCTCAGCAGTTTTTGGAGGTGAAGACGGAGATCGCGAAGATTCGTGAGGAAATTGCAGGCAACTATGGCGATGTGCATGTCCCTGAAGAGAAGGATTTGACGCTCCGGCGTTTGGATGAGTATCACGGTCAGCTGGCCACGTTTCAAACAGAGAAGGTACGTGCTTGTGAATGATACTGTTTGGGATTAAATTATAATAGAAATTGCTGGTTTCTATGAAGCAGAAGTACGGATCAGTTTGCACACACTGTGTGCCTAAGTTGAATGTTGGGTTTGCWTAGTGAGATATATGGAATAGTCAATATCCTTCGTGTGGCAATGCAAGAAGTGGAATTAGCCTTAAATTTTTAGGGCAAAGAAGCCATGTTTGGCTTCATGCCTATTGAAGCAGTTTTGAGGAGTTCATATAGGGATTTTGTTTGTTCCAGAAGATTAGTAGTTCTAAYCAAAAGATGAAATGTTCTTCATTTAGTATAGTATTGTACAAGAATTCCCGATTTGGATTCTACTTTTCACGTTCAGACCAATCAAAATGGTCGTTTCTAATCACTAATCCTTGGTCCTTAAAGGTCACTCTAAGATTCTGACTCGCTGAAGATCTGGATTTGTATTGCTGGCAGAGCGATCGTTTGCGAAAAGTGCTTGATTACGTGAACTTGTTGAATCAACTATGCTCCGTCATGGGCATGGACTTCTTGAAGAGAGTCACAGAAGTGCATCCTAGCTTGGATGACTCGCAAGAGCTTCCCAAAAGTATTAGTAACGAAACRCTTGATCGACTCGCAAAGACCATTCATTCCCTGCAAGCCGAAAAGAAGAAGAGAGTGTTGAAGGTACAATTCATACGTCTGCATTAGTGTCACAAAATTGACCATAGTGTTGGATCCATCAGGTCTTTAGTTATTATTGATGTAGTGTTTAGGGTTCATCTGAAACCGACCTCTTCTCAGGCACAATTGATTCTTGTGTTTCATCTTTTCGTTCCCAGATGGCTCAAAGTGAACTGTTTCACACTTATAGTAGTGTTGTGATAAATCATTTAAAGAGCCTCAAACGCTTCCAATAAGGTACCAAAATTTACTAATAGAAATACATACTATGCCTACATTTTTGAACGGCKTACTTTTTAAAGTTTTGTATTCGCTTGAATTCTTAGTACAGCTGAGGCACTTGGGAATATTGCCTTATCATTTCGACGCTAGGTTTGACGAGTGCGAGCTTCTCTCTTGCAGATTAAAGAACTTGGGACATCAATGTTGGAGTTGTGGAGCATCATGGACACGCCTGASCAGGAGCAGCAAGTGTTTCAACACATCACGTGCCTCATTCCAACGAGTGAAGACGAAATAGTGGGACAGAGTTGTCTTTCAGTAGAAACTATTGAGCAGGTGTGTTCGTCGTTTAGCCCCCGTAACTTGATGCTATTTCCCGAACTAATTTCGGCTGCATCACAGTTTCTACATCGATCTAGTGTCTGCATCCATGAATTCGTACAGCCAATATCGTGTTACAGGATATGTTTGAAGTCTACCAGTATCAGTTTGTTGTAGGTATGATGTTTGGCAGAAAATTGGGCTAGGTTCCTAAACCTGGGCCTACTTGTATTTCAGGCGCAAGTTGAGGTGGAAAGATTGAGTGTGYTGAAAATTACCAAAATGAAAGAGCTCGTTCTGAAGAAACGAGTGGAGCTTGATGAAGTATGCAAAAGTGCCCACTTGGAGCCGGATGTGAATTTAGCTGTCGACAAGCTCATTGCTGTAATAGATTCAGGTACTCAATGATATTTAGTAGTTGAGTGGAATATGTACGAACTCTTATCATTTTTGAAGGTGTCTGTTTATAGTGTGTTTCCTGCTGACAAGGGCAATTTATTGGGCTCTCAGGGAGGGTAGACCCAGCCGAACTCCTTGCAAATCTTGACGAGGCGATTGGTAAAGCCAAAGAAGAGGTAGCCAGCAGGAAGGATATTATGACTCTAATGGAGAAGTGGATGTCAGCATGTGAAGAGGAGGGATGGCTTGAGGACTACAACAAGGTACAGATCTCTTTTGTATTGTACTGTAGTACTTCACCCAATTATAGGTCGAGGATACTAAAATTGTTAGGCACTGATACCTGTTACCAACATCAACTCATCAATTCCTACACTAGGCTCGACCTATTAGGAAGCGTTGTAAGCATGACTTCGCTATGTATTCCTGTCACCTCCAACCTCCCAATTTGAAATTGCATAAGAAATTCGTACATAGAGTTTCAATAACAATTTGATCTCAACAGGATTTTCTCTTGTACTCAAGTGATGTCTCCACAGTTCTAAGGATCTTCCAATGAAAACAYTTTCCTTCATATGTTCGAATAATACAAGCGATACAAATGGTACCCTCTATCGTACAAGCTTCCTTTGTCTGCTACAACTTTGAAGGCTAATTGTTTGCTCCATCGGTTTCAGGACGAGAATAGATTTGCTACCAAAGGTGCTCACTTGAATCTGAAACGAGCTGAGAAAGCCCGTGCAGCCATCGTCAAACTTCCTGGTATAGTTCTGACATTTTCTCTCTAGGGTAGCTTGAGATCAATTTCCCAAATCCTCTTCACAGGTCGAAACGAGAAGCTTAGATTTTGAACCTATTTTGTGCAAGTTGGGGTGCGATAACAAACTCCAGAGAATCTATTCATCTATGATACCTATTGATATAATTGAGTTAACGAGTGTCCAATCCACCGCAAATACGTAGCTGGGAACCTTGTTATCTAAGCATGCCACATAAGAGCAATGCAAGCTTCATCTCTGCATGCTCAATTTTGATACTTGACCTAATGTGAAGTCGCAAATGATGTAAACGGGGTACTTACATTTTTTGCACCAATCAAAGTGTAGGATTTCGTGATAAATCAAGCTTGTTGCTTCGACATGTGTAAGATAAAGTTGCCCTAGTTGAGTTCTAATCAGCTGAATTGTGTTGAATGCCTTCGAACAGCAATGGTGGAGTCCCTGACACAAAGGACGAAATCTTGGGAGGATGAACGAGGCCTCCCCTTCATGTTCGATGGGGTACGCCTTACCAATCCCTACACCAATTGCTCTTMCTGATGATGTTCAAACACTAGAATTCTCCGGATCTCACTGGGCATGACAATCATGGCAGGTGCGGTTACTAGCTATGCTGAATGAATACAAGACTCTGAGGGAAGAGAAAGAGGAGGAGAAGCGTCGACTCAGGGTACGGATTATCCAATGCCCTCTTTGCTTTGAGGAAATGATCCTTGCATCACAAAATCCCCTCCTCACTGCCTACCAATTGTTTCAGTGGTACTCCGAGTGATAGATGGGTTAATAATTAAATGACATCGTTTTAGTTCCTTTACAGAATTTGAATAGATCAAAATTCGAAAAGCTCTTTAGAAAACTGAAAAGGCAGCAGAACGGTACTATAAGTTCCATTTCTGTATCAAACTATGAAGTATTKAAGGCAAACGATTTCAGTCGATAATCAGTAAGGAGGGAATGTTTCTTTTGAGTCTAMACAGAATTCGTCTCATCAACTTGTCATTAACATCGAGCTGCTCCAGGACCACAAGAAAGTGCGCGAGCAAATGATCACTGAAAAGGAGACTCTATTTGGGTCAAGGCCCAGTCCTGCCAAGGGACCTCTTAGTGCAAAGAAAGGCGAAAGGGGCCCTCGGATCAGCAACGTTGGAGGAGCGAATGGACACACACCAGCAGCCAGTCGGAGGTTGTCGCTGGGCAGTAATGCCATAATGCAGCCAGCAGCAACCCCAACGCCAGAATTGTCTCGGAATGGAAGCCTCAATTCACGAGCMAACGGAAAAGCCGTGAAAAGTGAAGGACCCAGCGCTGCGGTGGCAACTCCAGCCACGGTTGAGAAGGAGAYCACAAGCACCGAGGGTGCATCGGCTCCTACAGCCCCTGAGCCCCAGCAGTAGGCTTCCTTGTTGGTAGGCTATCTACCTCTATTCAAAGCCCCTTATATCTCTGTTGCTGACATGTAAATCTCAATGTCTTTTCTTCATATGTAAGAATGTGACCTGATTCTTCCGTTAAGACTAGAATGGAGCCTGTTGCAATGCAACAAGACATCCAAGGTTTCATCCTAAAAGGTTTCATCAAGCTGCAAGGTTTCATTGAGAAGGTTGGATGTCAATAGGATTTAGCACGAATGACTGAATGGAAAACTTTGTGGATGAGGCTGCAACAGAGTTCGTATTTAATATTACTAGAGATAGTACTCTTTCCGGTTCAGCAAGCATTTTGATAGTGAGATTCATGTTATGAATTGCTGACTTATCAACGTCTTTCCACGACAAAGACCTTGGCACAATTGCTGATCCTAGGTTGTCCCTTCTGCCTGCGTCTGCTGAATTGCTCATTTTGTTCATTCTGCAGTGAAGCATCTGTTCGTGGACGAGGTTGCTGCACGGGCCTGCAGTTTCAGCTGAAAACGTTAAATAGTAACCAGCTCCAGCCCTTTGAATTAAGATTGAGCAGCCTTGTCAAGAGAGCTCGAGATGTCCATGCACATGCACTAATTGACAGCCACTAAGCGAGAGACCCGGGAGGACGGAGTGGGTTCCTCTTGTGCGTAGTCCAGTTCTCTGAARGAAAACCATAGAATCATTCAGATCTGGAAAATGAGAAMAGGATTATTTACACATGATGGGACATGAGGAACTGAAGGGAGCTGGTGGCTTTAGTGAACTGGAGAGGAAGCTAGATTCTAGGCTGTGCATATGACATCAATTGAAGCCAAGGAACAATGGTTGTGCGGGACAAATATRTTGTGAATTATGGAAGTCTGCAATGTTGGACCGCTTGTTTTTCCGGCGATCACTTTGCTGTGAACTCTTCATGTCATTGTCTTCATCATATTTCAAAGGTGGAACGCATTGTTCTTTCTAAGTATTCTAGAAGGAACATGGCAGTTCATATGGAAACGAAGTTTGTAATTGATATGTCCACGATTGTATACGTGGGAGAAATCCTGGTATATTTAGATTTAATGTAGAACAATGCCTCTGTAGGTTCAAAAAATAAAATTGAACAAATGATCTCACTAAAAGCTCTTCAAATGTGTTACAAATACATGAAGCTAATAAGGAGAGTTAGCATGTGAGCATAGAATCTATGAGCCCATGAGCCTAGGAGTGTGTATTGTAGACACCTTTTATAGTTATCGGTGTTTATGTTATAGGTACCTATGAGTTATAGACTATTTTCATGTTATAGTGTCCCTATGCTTTAAAGATACATACCAACAACTAAGTGTCATTGCTTGTAGGTTCATGTTTCTACACTCAGGCACTAGCATCGTTGTGAAGCTAATGATGGATTTTTCCATCCATAAAGTATTTGATCAACCCACACCAAATAGTAACCCATATTCTTAGATGATAAATAACAAACAAAATATTCAAAATAATTGATAGAAGGATAATAAGGTTCGTGGACTTAGGAAACATTTATGATAACATTTAACAAGGTTCATTTTATAATAATGTAGAAGTGACAACTTTGTAAAGGGATGGTTATTGATACAATTTCTTTCAATTTATTCATTTTTGATCAATGTTTTGAATACTATGACTATCTTTTTTCTTAGTGTACATGAGATCAACTTTTGATTCCTCTTGTATAGGTTAAAATTATAGACTTTCATAACCTTTTCCTTGCCTCTCCAATTTAGACTACCACTTGTATTTGTCTTTGCAAGGATTTGCCAATGTGGAAAAAAAATTCATTGTATTTTTTTGTAGCTTGCCCATGGAACATCATATGTTGGAACGTGATTTTAGATGTAGTTCCTTTAGTTATAAAAATACTACACAACCAAACCTACTATTGCAACTAGTAAAGTTACCACAAATTTGAAAGAATTTAAAAATTAATCTCCAAAAGGGGCTATATAGTTCTATTATTACACAACATTCTTTACCATTTGAGAAGTGGACTCAATGTCTACATACAATGGCTCTCAAAAAAAATTTACACTTACAAAAAATTTCATAGGTAATGATTGATTATATTTTCTTTTCAAAAAGATTTGGACATGTTGTSGTACAAACAACACACTTGCATGAAACAATTTTCTCAATTTTGTTTAACAACTTTTTATATTTTAAGAATTTAGTACTCCCTCTGTCCCAAAATGATCTTGAATGACATKGAAGTTCCTGCAAAATAAAGGCTATTTACATGAGCACTTTGATAAACCAAAACTCCCCCTCCATGATGCTTTTAAAAAAAAAAAATAGACCAAATGGATGTGTCCTCATCTGCCACTTTCTTTACTCCCATCAATGCCTGTTCCAAAAATAAAAATTGATGAACTTCATTGAAGCTTCATTTGGGTTGGAGCTCATCAACTAAGAGGGCACTATCCAGTGAAAAGAGGCTGCCAATCATTTAGGTATTAGTTTCCCCCCTCCGTCCCTCGTAAATAACCAAAGCCGTTGATTTTTTATTTAAAAAAAATTACAACCCCCCCGCCACAACCGTTGATCTTGGACACGATCTCGGACACAGATATGATACAAATACAAATACAGATACGATACATATATGGTACAAATACAAATACAGATACATGTATGAATACGAATACTGGGAAACATATCCCATATTGTTTGGAGCAGTTCCTGCTTCCTAAAAATTATAAAGAGAGAGAGGGGGGTGCTCAAAAAAAATTTAATGAAGTATTTGGGGGGGGTTTGAGGGGTTTATTACATAAAAATAAATTGGATTTTGAGTACATTGTGACAAAAGTGTCACAATGCCAATGCACTCAAAAGTGGCTGTACCAACCAGTTACTCAAAGAGGGCACAACCTCTAATCATTAGAGACACTGTAGCTTCGAGGTTGAGTTTCAAGGTTACAAGGTTCTAATGTGGACAACGCTAGCAGAAATGACCGAAGGATACATCAGGAAGATTGAAAAATCATTGATACAATGCAAGATGTGACAAAATGATTGGCTAGCAGTGCTTCATAAAATGCTCCTAAAATCCATTTTCTGAGTGCTTAAAATTCATACTTCAAAACTAATTTTGAACTCAAATTTGTTAGATGATAAGAGTGCATTGAACTCTATGTGCTAATTTTTTGGAAAAAAAGTTTTTTTTAACCTTAATCCATAACATTTTGTCTAATTAGAAGATCATTTTGGGACAGAGGGAGTACAATTTATTAGTGAATAAAACTCTTAATACTTGTAAACTTTTTTCAAGATATTTGGAATTTTTTTGGAATTTTTCACAAATTTTGAAATTTTACTGAGTGAGATATTACTATCCAAAATATAATTCCAAATAATTTCGATTTTTATATTTTATTCCCTAGATTCCCAAAAAATTGAAATTTTTTTTCAAAAATGTAGTATATGAGTTATTATAAGTTTTTACTGAGTTTTGGAGTGAATTATAAGAAACATAACTAATTAGAGTCATAATTGAGGCAGTTTTATTTTACTTAGAAAATTCCAAAAAGAATTCTCACTCTACTTACAAAAGAATCTTGAAAACAATTACTTACAATAAAAGTTATTTTTGAGGAATAAATTTGATTAAATTCCTAAGAAAACAAAGATTGTTTAAAGTTTTTTGAAAAATAATTTAATTTCTCAATATGTTATGGCAATTTTGAAGTGTACATTTATTTATGAGAGTTATTGTACTTCATGTATAGTCTAAGTAACAACGTTTTTGATGTAATTTTTCCTAGCTATATGAAAATTTAATTATACATTTGTACAAAAGGGAGACCGTATGTTATCTTACACTATAAGATAAACAAATATTATATATCTTTGTGAAAAGATTTAATTTTTCAGGTTTTTGAGTAAAAAATGAACGTAAATAAATTAGGAATTTGAATTAGGAATCCAATTCAATTGTAAAATTAAATTTTAAACCATCGTAAAAAACATACAACTTATGTGGGTAGCACCACCCACACCCTATCACTTAAGCTATTTTGGAACAAATGATGAGTAGTATGAGGCAATGCAAAATTTTCTCATGTAGAAAAATAGAAAAATTATGGAGATTACAAAATATGGAGATTACAATTATTTGTAATTTTATTCCTCAAATTGAAAATTACTTTGACTTCTAAAAGCCCCAAAGCGCTCTAAACCCATAGCCAATATCTAGATTTCTCCAATTCTCATCATGCAACAACTTCCGTGCTCACTATTTCCTACTTTGTTCTCTCTTCTTCCCACTAAATGACATGTATTGTGACCTTATTCTTTCCTTGAAAAGGAAAAAAAAACATTCTAAGATTTGGTTGGAAACCTAGTCCAACCTTGGTTGAAGATATCTTTCCTCCTACATGTTGGGTATGGAAGCTTGATTGAGATTAGGTGGTCCTACTTTTTATATATATATTCAAAGAATCCTTTACTGTTAGTACTTAAAAAGTAGTCTTGTTTTACAATGTTTTTTTCCTAGCCAAAATATGTATGAAATATCCGATTTTGTTGAAAAAGTGCATGACTACAACCAAAAAGTAAAAATTTATCAAAAACTTGGACAAATTCACAAATACATTAGAGTTAATCAAAAAGTCACATGAAAAATCCTCTTCAATACTTATTCTAGAAAGCAATGTGGAGCCTCTTTCACTACTTAAGGCTTATATTAGAAAAAATTTGAATTCTTACACTACTTGTATGCTTTTAGAAATCATTRAAAGAGGTGTTCATTTGTGTTTAATCCCATCTTTATGCGAAGGTAGTACCAAACCTTCATTTTAGGAAGAAGCCAACTCAACATGATTCGGTTCCATGCAACATTCTTTGCTGACATTCCAAGAAAATTCTACACTAAATAAGGGTATTAAGGGGACCAAACAATAAAAAGGACTTAAATAATGAGGAAAATTGTAGATGTTAGAAACATAATGTACAACACCCGCACACTCCATTAACTATTGATGTACAATTATGGTAGATATTTATATAGTGTGAAATGTCAATGAATTAGTGTGGGTCCATTTAATACCCCTAATGAGTGTAGTTGATTAAGTACCTTGTTGTCTTCCCTAAAAGCATACGAGTAGTGTAAGAATTCAAATGCTTTCAAGAATTATYAGTGAAGAAGGTACAACATAAACTAATTAAGATTTTTGTATGACTTTGTAATCACAAATAAGGTAAACTACGCAATTGTAGTTAGAATTTGAGCCAGCCCATTGTGGGCAAAATTCTAATGGTGGTGTACATTTGAGAACTTACATTAACTTAGTGACCACCACCTTCAGTTAGCACTCCTTTAAAAATGAACTGAACACTGATTTGAACAAGAGAGCAGTAAAGCAGCCAAACAGAGACGGCTCCTCTTCTCTCACGCCAACAAAGCTAGCATACATGCGTAGAGCGGGAGCGTGGAGCCTAGAGCGCAGAATTTCGAGCACGGGAGGTAGAATTTTGGAGCGTGGAGCGTGGATTTTGTACAATATCAGTGAAAAAATGAATGACTAAATGAGGGACTAAAAAATGGATGGAAATGTTGGATAAACTAAATGAATGTGGAGTAAAGAAAATAATGAATTTTGATTAAAGAAAATACAGCTTTGGTTGATGGAACAAGTGCTTACGGTGGATGAAAATGAGGTGGACAACATTTGAAGAAATAGAAGTTGGTGTGGATGGAAAACATGATGGATGTGGATGAAAAGTAGGATTAATATGGATGAAAATTAGGATGAATGTGGATGAAAAGTAGGATGGATGTGGATGAAAAGTAGGATTAATNGTAGGATGGATGTGGATGAAAAGTAGGATTAATATGGATGAAAATTAGGATGAATGTGGATGAAAAGTAGGATGGATGTGGATGAAAAGTAGGATAAATGTGGATGAAAAGTAGGATGGACGTGGATGTAGACTGGGATGGATGTGGATGAAAAGTACGATAAATGTGGATGAAACCTGCATATCCAATCTAGAAATTATGTACAATTCAACTCAGAAAAACAATATTAAGTACCATACAATTAAAAAAACGTGTTGAAACAAAGTAGTGGCCCTTTTAGTCTCACTACATCTAATAAAATTAGTGGAATACAGCAATAGGTTTCATAGATCTAAAATCAGTGAACATTTCACCGTTTGTTACTACAACGCAATGAATGCATTACTTAAGCAAAATCCCGCTCTCAAGTATACGTTTAACCTCATTGAAGCTAAAGCTAGGAGCATGCATCCAAGCATCCACATCTATATTGAAGTGACATATAACAACAAAGAGGTAATATAAGTGCTTGCAGTTGGCCCACTACCCTCTTTTTCCTAAAGCCTTTGTCGACATTTCCTTGAAATACGGGCAAGAGCACTCTGGAAATGAGCCCAAAGTGATCACATATTGTTGAGAATTTGGCACTACACCAGAATGAATTGTCACAATGCATCAAAAACCCGGATGTGGCACCCGTGTTACCTGACGAATAACAATGTCCAATGTAAGTGCCGATGCACTATTGTTCGCTTGTTTTATAGTCAGCGCGCGAGGATTCCTGCGAATTTTCCGACCTGATCGCGTACCTGGATGTTCATCAGGGAAATCAAGAACAGGAAAATCTGAAACGGGAGACTACACATCTTGCAGTCCAAAAAGCCTACGCGGGGAAATTTCAGGACGTTGAGGCAAACAGAACCCGGCTGTCTGTAGTTGAGAAATCTCAACAGGTGTCAAATTAGTCTCCAACTTCACAGGCCAAATGCAAGGTACCTCAGGCCTTGAGAGAACCCACTTTCTCTTCTTCCCCTTCATGCACCGCTCAATGTCGTCATTGCAGGAAAAAAAATCCATCTTCTCTACTCTATTTTTCCTATAATTGTCCATGCTCTCGGAATATGTTGGAGCTGCAGTTCCTTTGTTCCCTTGGACAATTTTTGCGGTACACTTCTTCCGAGTGATGGCCTGCAATGCAAAAAAAGCTTTAGCAGATGTCTTTAGAAGTCGGGCAATATGCCATTTGGATTTGTCGCATGCACTTTCTTCCACGCTTGTTACTCGAATGGGCCTTGATGTGTTGGTCGTCGTAATAGGTATACTGGGCGCATGTAAGTCTGTCTCAATTTCAGCATAATCAACTGAATGTTCTTCGAGTATAGTATCCATGTTAGAAGCATGTACACTTGTTCTGATAAACTGAGGTTGGGAAAAGTTGACTTTGTCCGGGCGGTGTGAGTCATGTTGAGAGCCAAGTGGCAGGTTCAAACTCCTTTTTTGTGATCCAAAAACCTCTTCTCCTTCGAAGTGTGGATCTTGCGTGCAGTAAGCATCGCCACCTGCTACACTTGCCATTGCTTTGTTGAGACTTTTGGGATTCCCATTTTGTTGGGCATACCTTTGCGCAACTCGAAGCATCAATTCTGTTTTTCCAGGTCCTATTTCTGGGTTCTCACCTTTCAGAAAATGATAATATCTTACCATTTGCATGAAAGCCCTTACGTAGTCATCAACCGTGGCAACGTACAAATCATTTCCCCAATTATCAGACTGCTGCAACCATTTGTTGTGGACAGTCTCCGCCAAATTGCAAGAAGGCATCTCTGCAATTTCAGTGGCGGATAGGTCCTGCAAGGGTGTTGTCACGAATCATTAAAGTACATATTTCAGGGAGCTCAATGTCGACTAACTCCACAAAATAAAATGATTATCGAACGTGGATATAACCTTGCACAAAATACATTTTGTACAGCAAGTAAAAGACAATAGATACAATGCACATCGAAGTAGTGGTACAACCTACAATGAAAATGAATTCAGGTGAAGAAATGAAATGCCTTAGGGTATGGGGGACTTACAATTTGGTTGAAACCACCCCATTGTCTATATCGGAAGTACCAAAATGCAAGCCACAACTCCAATCGGCAAAGCCCATCCTCGGTGGTCGCTCCCGAGGAATGCCACCATGTCCGAATGGCTTGAAAATGAATATCTGCTTGCGTCAAAGTTGAAGCATCTTTATATTGCTTACATAGCATTTGGTGTTGATTTTGGAGGTCAGGTCGAATATCAGCTTTTGTGTGCTTTTCCATGGATTGCGTCCAGTGGAAAAGGCATGTTTGTTCTCGATTCTCCATTGGCTGGGACGGGTCACCACTACCATAGACAATTCTGACAGCATTCCAGTTGGCTTGTGCACAATCTGCCATGAAGCTTTTGAAAGAAGGCAATGGAATGGCATGCCTCCCTATGATTGCATTCAAGTTTTTCAAAAAACCCACTTGAGCAACCGTGTCCTCGGATTGCATGTCACAAACCGCTATGGTCATAACATGACAGTAAATAGGATCATATACATTACATGCAAGTGTGGTCCACTGCTTCACTCTCTTCATATGATCAAACATCATCCATGCATCTTCTAGGTCACCACCTGCCTGCATTCTTGATACTAAATCAACGCCACTTGCTGGTCCAGCCTCCGACATTTTGAAAACGAACACTTTGTCTGATTCGGACCCCTGACCGGGAAACTTGTTTTCTTGGACGAATCCCCAGTTGCTGCATCCACGCAGCTTTGTAATGTTGTCCATGACACCGAACCGTCTGAAAGACTTGAAAGATGTAACTTCATTTTGAATGCTCGGGGAACTCATTGTCTTACATTTCTCGATTAAAGGCTTCAGTTCTGCAAGTCCAAAGCTTGAGGGAGGGGCCCCCTCTGGTCGAAGAAGCATCTCTCCAAGGAGTTCTTTGCTTGCCTCCAAAACAAGAGAGRAACTCGTCCCRGTAGGATTCCTYTCTACTTGATSTGCTATTAAAGACCTAATGCGCTCTTTGGAAGAGCGACAGTCGCCATCTTTAACAGGATGGTTGTGCAATCCAAAGTGTGCACAAGCGCGTCGCATGTGCGACTTCCCGACAACGTAGTAAATCTTCGCAGCACACGAGGCAACACAAGTAGGAGCCATCACACAAATCTTGCAAGTGATGGTGGAACTAGAAGGGGGGATTGACCAGGAAGAAAAGGCACAGGAGAACATCCTTTCCATTCTGTCTCATTGACAGCCGCTATACAATGCACGCGAGTAAGATAGTCACATAATGCATTATCGCATCGAAGGTGGCCGACACAAGTTGACAATCTGAATGTAAGGCCATCTTCGTTTTTGATGTTAGTAGTGTTAGTGTTTGACCAAACATGTCCGTCATATTGTTTTTCCATTCCACTCATAAGTTGTGATTGGAACAATGAACCCGAGATATCTAAAGGAGGCAGCTCAAAAATAACATCACCATTGAAAACGGGTGGAACATAATTCACCTGGTGAATTGCAATTGAATTGTAGTCCAGTTTCTTGAATGGATTCCGTGATTCTTCGTAGTCTTCAATTTCTGGAGACATGTAATGATAGAGACACCGCCCATTGCAGAGCATGCAATCCCCTGCGATGGAGTTGCAATATTTGATGTAGGATGTATGCCATGGAAAGGTGAAAGCGTGCGCTTAATGATCTTATGAGGCGGCGACGAGTCGTCCAAGTCATCACTTTCAAGGATAACGACTTTACAACCCGACTCTATTTTTACGCCTACGTGAAGAGGCGTGTGAGGAATGGAGGTAGATGACACTCTCCCGGTGCCCCCTTGGCTTGATTCCGCCACAAATCGATCAACTAATCCATAAGCCAGATACTTGCCGGGCCTCAAATGCCATTCCTTTGAGTTCCCCGGTACATGACTTGACCAAGCGTATGAGTCAATTCTCTGCTAATACTATCAAATATCTCCTCATCAATATGCAACGTGTTTTCTAGAAGACCGAATCTAATACTCAAACGAAACGCACTAACAATTACGTAGCCCTTCTCTCCAATTGGAAACGTGATAGGAACGGAATTACCATCTGCCCTCACTAGTGCCATTGAACTCCAATTCTTGAAGAAAATTAGTGCAATGAAGGCGACCGCATCATGAATATTACACTACGAGACGAACATAGTAGATGCGGGGCACCAAAAAAATGCAATACCTGAAGATAAAGCACTTATACAGACTACGAAGGCGGACGCAAGATGACTGAATCAAATAGACGATAGACTAGTTCGTTACCCGTCGAAGAATAGGTGGATCCGTTGAGGGTCAAAATAATGTCACAATCGCAACATCACACAATACAATTAGAGCACTAGTAGGATGGAGACCTAGTTAACATAATTTATGATAAGTAAGAGTACGGAGTTCTGGCAGAGGACTCGAAAATTTACAATAATCGCAGTCTAGTCAAAAAAGCATGTCATAATGAAATTGGAAACCGTCAATTTCAAAAGGTTTGAGTGTATAAAATATGGACTATTGTGTCCTGCATGTGTTATATGAAGTGGTGATCAGAATGTAAAACAACTGCAATATGCGCATTGTTGAAGTTGCAATTTCCATACTAGAATACAATAAATGGGTAGACTGTGAAAATCCAGAATATGTAAATATCCAAAAAGAGCTTGCTAGAATATTTGGAGAGAGCTTGCTAAAAAATTGGAAACTATAATACTGATTTATTTAATATCTGGAGCGGTTCAGTATAAGACAGAAATATGTTTGTAAGCGAACAGACTAATGAAATAAGAAAGTGAGCACTTAATTTGAGTACCTTACATTTTGTGATTGACACGGATAGTCGGATACCTATTTTGACGGGCCATAAACGCAACCCTCGTAGGCTCATACATCGCCATATTTAGACATTGCTATTAATTGTAATATTAGGACCTGAATGAGTCAGGAAAATATTTATATGGTACATCTGGGAAGGAATGCAAACTATTCAAATACCGTCAAATCCTAAAAAATTGTGTTGTATCATTAATATGGAGATCAGTTAAGATTCTTACTAAGGAAGTTCAATTTTGAAAATAAAATATTGCATATGCAGAGACGCCTTGAAGAACATCAATAACTTCGTGAGTTGTGACTAGCTTAGGAACATTTAAACAGAAGACACGTGTAGAGTGCACAACATATATATGTGCTTGTCTCGTATGCCTAATTCTCACTTCAGGGATAGGTAGAACAACATGCTGCACAAATGTCTAGAGTTGAAAGTACTTACCCTGTACTTGAGAGACCGAAGCAAAGGAGGAAGTCCAGTACAAAGTATTCCACAAAGAAAACACTTCAAAGATCTAGTTATCAGCGATTTCGTAAAGCGAGAAGCCTAGGAGACCTGCTTTGTGTTCCCAAGGTGTTGTTTACAGGAATTGAAGTAATGCAAGCAGTAGGATTGTCTCCAATAAATAATTCTCCATCAAAGTTGGTCTTACCGGTAGTTTCTGAGATCGAAGAGGTCGATGGCTTTGATAATGGTCTATCATCGAGAAGGCGAGGCTTTGCTGTAACGCATGCGGAGGAGAGCGGACAGACCCTTGCGCCAACTCTGCCAAGACTTCAAATCCCTGAAGAGGTAAGGCATTACGAACTACGGTTTACTTATATGATTTCATGGAAAAACAACCTCTATGCGAGACTGCTGTTCTATCTATCGCTACCCATTTTCTTTGTCGTCCCTCTTGGCGATTTCAGTCGGCTCTCCTGGAGTGGACTTCAGCCGGCTCCCACGCATTTGGCTTTCTTTCATGTCGTTGGCATACTTCCCCTTCCCTGTCGCAGTGTCGCTAGCTTGGATCACCGCAATCTTTGTTGACCTGTGGAAACTTTGTCAGGGTATTAGGATCCCGTTGTGGTCACGCTTTACGCTCTCTCGGGCGTCCTCTGTCTTCTCTGGTTTAGGTTGCCGTTCGTTAGGGTTCATTTTTCCTCTCTAGCTTGTGTCACCGCTCCATGAGGTTGCCGCTTTGATCTCTGGTTTGGGTCGCCACGCCTTGGGGTTGCCGATTTGATCTCTGGTTTGGGTTGCCGATTGAATGGGCTCTTGCGGACGGGAGCCAGTGTTGAACTGCATCCACAGAGCTCGGTTCAGTACTCGTTGACAAGAGCCAGAGCTGGTGTACAATCGTTAGAGGTCGTTTGTGAGGACGGAAGTCTTTGCAGGGTCGGATGGCGGAAGCCATCGCAGCTACGCGGCCAGAGGTACATTCATGTCATCGGTGCCGACTATATGGGAACGCTTTATTTTTTGCAGCTGCGAGAGCTAGAGTTCTCTATGGTTGCTTGTCTTTTGAGATAGGGTTTTGGTCAAAACAGTCGCCAGATTTTGTGAATATGCATTTTAGAAATCCAACGCAACGTCTGTTACTCTCGTCATACAAGTCCCTTTTGTATTCTAAATCGCTACACTAAAATTGGTAAATAGTGTTGGTTGATAATTAGTGTTGTTCTTTGCTTTTTACCCCTAACAGTATTTTCCAATTTACTTGTAAATAGTATTGGAGCACTTACGTCCCGCTATCAAAGTGGTGTCCTTCCCTGCCAACTTCAGTTTTGGCCTCCTTCCCTAAAAATTTCAGATTTTGTGTCTTTCCATCCCCTCCCTGCGACCTTCAGTTTTAGGCTCCTTCCCTAGAAATTTCAGATTTTGAGTCTAGCCGTTCACTTTGTGTCCTTCCCTGCCAACTTCAATTTTTGCCTCCTAGTTTTCTTGGAGGAGTGGAGTGAAGAGAAGAGCTCTTTCCACGGGGGGGGGGGTATACTCCGTGGATTCCCGCCTCCCGCCTCAATTTGAATTGCTCCCGGTTCCCTCCACTTCTTACCGCTTGGAATTTGAACTTCCGCCGCTTGTAACTTTTGATTGAGGTATGCAATTGCACATTGGATGCCACCATTGGATTGCTCTTTTCCTCCTCTATTTTCAGTAAAAAAAGGTTTTCTTTTTTTTTGCTCACCACTATGAAAAATTTCAGCATTTCCTTGATTCCAAATTTGAGGGTTGCGGGGCTGCGGTTTTGTTAGTGCAAGTAGGTTTGTCACGTTTTTAGAATCCACAATTGTAATGTGCTGCTGCTTTGACGTCCTCTACGGGATGCTGTCGGGGCCGACACTATTCCCCTGGGTCCCCTCTTTCAGCTGCCAATTCTTGTTACAGTATTCCAATTCTTGTTAGCCACAGGTCACACTTCCGTGTTCAGTCACTGTTACTTACGTTTGTGGCTTTGGAAATCGAATGCAGCTATACCATAGGGAATTCTTATCTTCCGATTCGGTTCTTTGTTGAGATTAGGGTAACCTCAATCCCAGTTTCTATGTTTAAATTAGGGTATCCTCAATTTTCATATCATACGATGTTGCAACTTCAAGGCGAAAATGACCTAATCCTCCCGGCTTTCTAAATACGGCACTTCTCGTATTCTCCAGCAACTACAAGGTTGAGCATCCTGGAGTCTCGTCGGTGCCGACAGGATTCTTTAGATAGGAGAGGTTCAGTTGTAATTCCTTCGAGGTTCAATTGCAATACCTTGAGCTATTTCTATCACAGCTGAAACAAGGCAAAAAAAAATCTTTAGTCAGTGCCGACGACATGCCCATATCATGGCCTAAGCAGTTGACACAACTTCTGTAATTCGTAGAGACCTTATTCTTGTTTCCAAATTCAGTGATTTTTAGGGTGAGTGGCCTTGCTCATTGATCTATTGTTCCCTTTGATTTTTTATTTTCAGGACTTCTTGGAAGCAAGGCGTGCAGGAGATATGGAGCAAACCAACGTAGTACTAAGATCTCGTGGAGTCACTGCAACTGGAGAGCACTCAGATAGTCAGGTTTATTGAAGAACTTCGTATCCAATTTCATTATGTACGTGATTCTGCCTTGTAATCTTTAAGTCAATACACTTTTACTAAAGCTTTTATTGGCATTTTATAACAAATTCCGGTGGCAATGGAGGAGGACAATAGTACAATACTCCCGCTCCATATGATGAGATTCAAGACATTGATCTCAATTCTAACGCTGCGGAAGAATGCAAGGGGAATGAAGATGAGTTGCGTTTCAAGCAGAAGGTGAATTCCATCGGCTGCATTGAGGATATGAGAATTTCTTCCAAGGAAGAGTCCCGCTTTTTCATTCCGCTGTGCCGCATGATTCCTATGTCAATTGTCCGGCCATCTTTTGAATCTGATATCAAGAGACTAGAGGCAACGTTCACGCATGGTTACAGACCTGGATCGAGTGCATTCTACGTGTCTATTTGCGATGAAAAGGGAGTCATTCACAAATTGTCGCCTGAGGATAAGGATCACATGAGTCCTTTGTGGAAACACGAAAGTAATCAATTTGATGAGAGACTTCAAGAGCATGAGAACTTGAAGCATTTGGTAGGTAGAATGTTTTTTATTTGTGATGGGAATCATAGATTCGAAGCCTGGACAGTGTTCATTGATAGGTTGCACAAAGATGACCCAGCTTGGCATTATTCCGTAGATAGCATTGTTCTAGATCCATCTGGGAGAACGGCTCTTCTACTACACGCGATGCATGATATTAACAAGTAAGTTTCCCATTGATGAACTGGTTTCCATATTTTATTTTACTTGAATTGACCTTGGAATTTTTACTAACCTCTTTTATTGTTGACCAGATCGACAGAGAACAGCCATGTGAAGACGAATTTGGTGCATACCTTGCACAGGATTCGTGCCACTGGAACACAGAGCTTGGAGGCATTCAAGGATATTCTTTCTGAGTGGGAGTACAAGAAGTGTCAGAAAAATCCAGCTAAAGGGAAAACGTGGTATCCACTGACTACGAAAGTGTTCATTTCATTTCTTTGGCGGATGAGTTTCTCATTCTTGGCCTAATTTACTTTACCTAGTATACATGAGTAAGTTTATTTTACTTGTACTATGATTAATATAGTGGTTTGATTAATGCAATTATCCTTCACATCAAGAAATTGCTGATGCTGCTGACGAGGCTACCCGGAAGTTATCAGAGGAGGATCCAACTATAGGGAAGACCGATGAAGAGATCACAGCCGCCATGTTGTCTGTAGCTAAATCAAAGACAAACAGTTACAAAGAACAATTCTCAAAACTGCTTGCAGTTTCGCATCCTACACTAGGTGACGACTTCTTGGCTGAGGTAATCATTATGCTTTCAATCACTTGCAACGTCTTAAATTTGTTTTATTTCTATATTTAGAGTTTGAATACAGTGTTCTTTGTCATCTGATTTGGGGACTGGTTCATATCTTTGTGTAGATCACTCTGCATTGGAGCAGAAATTCCAAACCCGAAATGACTTTGGACAAACTCTAGTTTCTTGCTACATCATCGGCGCCCACAACCTTCAAGGTCCAGTGCCTACGTTGGTGGAACTCCGGGGCCCTTACAAGACAAGGAGTTCATTTTCCTTGCAAGCCCTTTACAGACAAGGACTTTGAATCGTGGTTAAACAAGGCTTGTTTTGGGGCATCTATGAGTGCTCCTTGCATTCTCTCATTTCTTGTTATTTGTCATTCAATCACATAGTCTTTTTTTGATTATGAAGACAGTCACATTTTGTACTAGGTTTTGTTTTTTAATATGATCTCATTGTACTTGCAGTTGGAGGAATCAGTCACTACGGAATATGAGAGGATGCAGAAGGAAGAAGGCCTCATTGTTCAAGTTGACTGTGCTAGTACACCAATGTCTCCTGCCCAGTACGTTCAGTTATGGCGTATTCGCATATGGATGCACGGCTTCACGTCTTTGTTTTGAAGCAAGGAGGCGTATTCCAGAACCAAGGCTTTTAGTTCAATAACCTATACTTCACGAATTGTGAAGTGCGTACTGTATAGGTAAGATAAATTGATTCACACACTCTTTCATTTTGCAATTCAAATTCAAAAGCACTTTCTCTTGTTCTTCTTCTCATTTTTTCTTTGTGGTCTTTTCAGGTATATTATGTTTGAGTTGTTGCCCAAAGAAGCAGTTCAGGAGAATGAACTTCCTAGATTCATCTCGACGTGGGTTGATAAAACCTGTCTGGATCAATGCATGTATTCTGCCGGGGCTGCGCGTTCTTGGGGGCCTCTACATCTCAAATCCGGGGGTTGGCATATTGATTGTGGCGGTGGCTTCTGCCCGGCAGATGAAGATGCTATGAAGAAAACTATCAACCAACGTGAAAAGGGATTGGAGGGCTCTAGTTCTCAGCCTCCATCAGGTAACCAAAGTAATTGCGAGGCTAATGATGTTGTTGACCTATCTCACCTCACGGATAAGGAAAAGGCTAAGGCGAAGCGGAAGATTCAGCAAGCTGCAGAGCGGGCTGAGGCCAAGAGAGTACTCGATGAGCAAAAGAGGGCTGATAAAGCGTCAAAGGTTGACTTGGTAGCCAATGTGAAGGCCAGGGCTGCAAAGGCTGTTGCAAGCATCAAGGCTACTAGTAAGACACCAAAATCTTTGCACATTGTTGGGGCTTCTATTATTGACGACACGCAAACCTCCTCAGCGTCTTCTTCGCAAGGTCATCGGAAGAGAGATGCCTCCGCCATTGACGTCAATGTGTCTCGACTCTCCTTGGCACATCTATAAGTCGCAGTAGAAGATACGCTAGAGCTTCCTAAACAAGATGCCTTCATCTTCAACGGTTCTCTCCACTCTCTTCTTGCTCACCGTGTCCAACATGGAGTTTTTCCTTCAGGATGGAGCGAGCTCCAAGATTTCCTTGAAAATGTTAGATCCTAATTTATATTTGTATTTTGAAGTCTGTGCTTGAATATCCTTTGTATTTCTATAAATCATGATATTGTTCAAAGCTTTGTTGTCATATATTTTCTGCTGCAATATGGGTAAACTATTTTATTCGATGTGTTGAAGTATGATTTCATCACTTTTTTATTTCCAAATTTCTTATGCCTTCATGTTTTACTTGCAACACAAGGCAGATAAAGAAAGGGCCTTCAAAGGCGTCATTTCATAATCCCGTGCCATTGATTTGATGATTTTGGATATTCCCAACGGCTTACCAGTCCTAGGAGTGTCTTCACCTGCATCATCTATTCCTCCATGGAACTTTCTTTTCGGAGATTTGCTAAAATCTAGCTTTGATTTTGCTAGCAGCCACTTGCACGATGATGGCGCTATTCTGATTTTTCACTCCGATGCATCCCAAGTGAAGTCGCAGTTGAAGGGCTTTTACAAAGCATTTCACTTCAAAGTGTTCAGGAAGTGGATGGGAATCAATTGCCTCCATTTAACGAGCTCTCAGGATTCATCTCAAATGGTAGAGAAAGTTCAACCTCTATGGGAGATGGAAATGCACAGTCCATCTCCTTCTTTTGTATTACCTATTTATGCTCGTGGTGTGGCAAAAGCCCTTGTAAGGGCACCCCCTCCTCCATCTAGAATTTTAGATCTCGTCAATTTTGTGGAGATAGACGAGTGTTGCAATTTGTAGATGATGCAGCGGATTGTGATAGTGATGGTGATTGTCAGTAGTGTAGACATTCTTCTTTCTATCATTTATAAGAAATCCATGTTGTATTCATTTCCATACTTTTATGTTTTCGGTGAGACTGAAAGGGCCACCGCGCATTGGTTTTTATTTGGATTTGTGAAGGTCTACTCCGCGACTATAATGCAATTACTTGACTATGAATTGAATATTGCATTAAACATGTTGTCCAATATTGGAATTTCAAAAAGTTTGTCCTCGTCTAATTGGATCTACTGCATAATCCTTCTGCGGGTGTATTAGCAGCATACCTCTTCCGTAATAAGACCATATATTTTTACAGGGATGGACCTTATTGTAATTAAAACCGTTTCTAATCTAACCCTTCACCCATTATCATCTTCAAGCATGTGTTTCATCCACCTTCATCTAGTTTTCTCATTCACATTCATCCATTTTTTCCATCCATTTTTTTCATCTACATTCATCTAGTTTTTCATCCATTTTTTCATCCATTTTTTTCATCCACCTTCATCTAGTTTTTCATCCATTTTTTTCATCCATTTCCATCCATTTTCCACATCCACTTGTTCCAACAACATTTGTCCCCTTATCCACCTAACTATTTCTTACTGAATTTCATCCAATGTTTTTATGATTTCAATTTTTTCCTAAAATTTCGTCTTTTTCTTCTTTAATTTTCATCCAAATTTTCTGCCACTTTTTCTCACATCAAACAAAATTTCTTCAAATTTTTTGCTCCCCGCTTGCCAATCCATGCTCTACGCTCACCGCTCCATGCTCCACGCACGTATACCAGCATTCCCCAGTTGAAGTCTTTCAATCCTCATTTCACATGTTTAATTTAAAAAGTTGGTCACCAAAAATATATGAGGTTAATCCTTGAAGGACAAACCGGTTGCCGTGGAAATCATGTATTTTTGATATTGTGTGACATCATCTACTTTGAAAAGCCAAATATACTCAATGGAAGTGAAAGTACTCAAAAAGATCTTCCCTTTCGACTCCTAATATTGAAGATGAAAAGTTACAATTATGTTCGACACGGTTTGATTCTGTGTCATCGAGAGGACACAAAACGTCCGCCGCAGCGTTCAAGGGTTAAAGGGCTATAACCTCGATCAATTTACAGCTTCTCAAAAATCTATTGTATAATTTTTTTTAAATTAACTTTTAATGTGATTTTTTCTCCAAGATTTAGTGTATTTGACGCTCATTTCCAAGAGCCCTCAACACAATGACTATGAAAAAATTAATCAAGATTGCAATAGATACCCTCACACAAAATTTTGAATAGAAAAATCATAATCCATCATTTTCAAAATCTGATTTTTGATAGTGAAACTAGACTTCAACAAGCCTTTTTTAGAAATAGAAACTACTAAAAATAGAAACTTGGTTGGGTTTTAGTTAACTTCAAAGTATTGTTGAACATCAAAATTTGGTGCCTCCGGCATTTAGGGGTTAGGGGGCGCACACAAGTCTCTCGATAATTTTAATAAATATTGTTAGTCAGAGCAAGATGCTTCGAATTCAATAACTCTTTTCCACAATTTTACAGATAAAAACAATACCCATATTCACAAATGGTACTGTACTGTACATCAACAAAAATCATGGTAATTAAAATAGAATGATGGTAAACATATACCATGTTTTACACAAGATGATCAGCCTCAAATACATCGAAGATATAGAGCAACCTTGCCAATCACCGCACAGAGGAAGTTCAAATCCTTCTCCACAACACACACTAGGAACTTGCAAGCTCTGAAACATTTCCACATGTGTTAAGATTCACTTCAAAAAAAAAAAATCACGAAAAGGTTTCCCCTTGTGAATTTGGTTGCGACTTAAACGTAACACGCTTGAATTTTCTTGAAAAAAAAAGACACTATTCCATTCATCACACGGTCTGCCACTTTACTAAGGTTTCATCTATTGTTTGGCGTTTGCCAAGTTTCAAGGCTGTGCAGTGCTTGTCCGGTGATTAGCAGGTGCGTTCAGTAGCAAGGTTACTCTACATCTAAAAAATTGAAATAATTGCTGAAACGTGCTAAGCAAAATTACCATTTTGCGTAACCCAAGGGGGCTAGCCTTTGGAAAAATGGCGTACATTTCAAGGTTGTTTCTTAGTCCAGAGCCCAGTGCCCACCCTTCTCCCCTCCATGCCTCCAAACTGCAGGACGTCCTTGGCTAAATACAGGTGCTTCTATACTCCATGTACTTTGTGAGAGTGGATCACTAAATGCGATCAAAATTATCCAGATTCTGAAAGATTCAGACAAAATACAGAATGCCAGAGCTTGCAAAAATCAGTGACCAGTGCTATCAGAGAACCAGCCCCCCCATATAACATTCTTGAAGAGTAGGGAAGGTACTCCCTTACCTAAATAACGAGACTTAAAGGTATATCTTGACATGTGCATGCACATGCTATACTACATTTTCTGGCAATACAACCTGCTATTTTGGCTTGCCAAGCTTGTTCTATCAACATGCTGGAAGTCAATGTAGCTTTTGTTGGCCAGGAGGTAAGGTGCATTGCAAATTGCAATCATTGTGGTTATCTGAASAACAAATGAACTGAAAAATAAGTCGAGCATAACCAGGGACTGTTCTAGAATATCCAGTGCCTACAAAGGTACCTCAATCCTAGGATAAACCATCTTAGGTCAGGCTGAGAGGCGGATCTATCATTCATCACGCTGTTTTATGAAGAAAGAATTTAAGTGTGACCAATCGGCATGAGCTTTGAACAATGGGGTGGGAGGGAGGGATTTGCAGATCACCTTGAATGATTACTACTCTCCTTGCTTTTGCATATCAGCTTCAAAGTGATGGAAGGACGCCAAGGGAGTTATGCTCTGCAAGGCGAGACGGACTGTAGATGCATACCGCACCAGTGCACCTTTCACCTCCACGAGAACGACAGCCTCAATTTCGTCATAGTCCCCACCTCCTCCACAGATAAACGCCACAATGGCTGCCTGGAGAGCAGGGAGCCCCGGATTATGGGCAGCTGATTCCATGGAATAGCCACTAAAGATTTCACCTTCCCTGGTTATGATGGACAGACCAGAGGGACACCTGCTRTAGGGTGCGTAWGACGCATTCGCAGCCACATACGCCGCGAWTTTCAGGTCTTGGAAAGAGGGGTTGTCAGTACGCAGCCAGGACCGCAGGCTTGCCTCCTTTGACAAGTCAATGGGCCTCTGGGGAACCTTACTCTCCTTTTCTCCCTCACTGTGAAGGTTCACATGAAGATTTGAGGAATCCTCCCCACTTAGATCGGCCAAGGCATTGAGACCATTGTTTCTGGACTCCAGGAGAAGGGGAAAGTCTTTAGATAACAAATCATCAGGACCAAATCTGTGTGGGAGGAAGTAYGACAGTGGGCGAACTTGAGCATCTTTTCCATCTGTCACCAACAATCGGATGTCGCCAGCATCCTTCAACTCCTGAAGAAATTGCCTGAATTGTAACAAATAGAACTCTTTAATAATCGTCATACTTAAACGGGAAGGTGCAAGAAGGTGCAAGAATTTTTTATAGATTTTCAGTTAATGACTMTCTAGTACCCCATAGCAGAAATAGATGATGCGTTGCTAAAGATGATTCAATGAAGAATCGAAACTAACTGAGGAGAGCGTCTAGAGATCTCGACTCGTTATAGAGGATCCGGATCATAGTAATGTTCCTTCTCCTGCATAGTAYAGTTTCTTCCCCCTACCTGATCTTTTTTAAACCAGCAGATGAAGACCCCAATTCCGGTTTTAGGCTGGTCTTCATAAATCACAAACCCTAGAGAACGTAGCAAGTAGGGTTTGCAGCTCGCCCCGCGTCGGGTCTAAGTAAAATTTCACGGAAAAGGGATCTCCATGAAAATTCTCTCACCGCCCTTACATTTTGTCAATGCACTAAGGTCCTCTAAACTTCGGGATAGGAAAGTCTTCAGACTTTCTACCCCTTGGACGACAAGTTTCGCAGTTGCAACGGTGCGCACTGAATGCCAGAGAGACGAAGAACTACCAAAAGATCTGGATGCTTCTAGAGAACGCTCACATCAAGGAATTACCGACATTCAAGAGAATCTCCAGGTTATTCTTACTCCCTGAAGGACCATGGATCCATGGTTTAAAACAACCACTCCGATGGATCAAAGTGTGAGAAATAATAATTCTAATGGGGTCAGTTTCATATAACCAGAATCAGGGACGAACACCGCATGTGTTGATCAGAAACTAGAATAAAGTTGACCAAAAGAAAGTCCT
The DNA here is from genome assembly GCA_006891605.1 of Pleurozium schreberi. Taxonomy (NCBI): domain Eukaryota; kingdom Viridiplantae; phylum Streptophyta; class Bryopsida; order Hypnales; family Hylocomiaceae; genus Pleurozium; species Pleurozium schreberi. Next base: position 42,750 of record VACF01000359.1, on the reverse strand, counting down.
CAGAAGACCTACACACAAGTGATCAAACACGACATTCGGGTTTCTTGGTCGAGGGGAAAGAAGCAGCGAACCTGCAATGCCCGCACGGAGCCGCCGACACGGCGATGAACACGAGTTTCTTCTCGCCGTGTTGCAACGCATTCGCCACCAGGAACTGCTCGGCGTGCACGGAATGATTCAACGGAAGCTTCGGAAACTCCAAGTTCACCCCTAAAAAGATGCGCCCGCTCACCCCAAGCCCCACCGCGCCAACACGAAAATTCGAAATCGGCGGACGCGCCAGGTCCGCCGTCGGCTTCACCAGGGTCGCCAGGAACTGCTCCACCCCTAACCCAGAAGCATGCCGTAGCTTCGTCGCCTTCGCAGCCCCAATCACAAACTCCTGCATCCTAACCAARTTGCCCAATTTCTCGTCCAGAGCAAGAATTCAGCTCCACAGGAGCATCAACCACACGGATAGACGAAGCAATTTCCGCAATCCCCTGTCCTTGCAACCCCAAATCTAACCAGGGCACCAGAGCTCCCAGCAAATTTGCTCGATGAATTCTTGACAAAGACGCAGTGAATTTGTTGCGAATCGCTTGAGTTCTCTCTTGAGTTCTTCTTTGGTTCGATGTGAGCGAATTCCAAGGCACGGCACGAGAAATTGCGGACCCACATTCTGTAAGTGAAGTTTGTTCGCGCGGTTGGTGGTGGCAAGGAAGTGCCGCAGATCCTGTACAACTGTAACGCTGTTGAGATCGTCAAGAATGGCGAGTGCGGCTTGTCGTGAAGAGGGGAGGGGCGAGGCCGCAATTTGCGTGTGGCCGTGGATGAGTGGCGGCAACGCAAATAGAAAAATGTGCTGAGCATGACTTCAGTCACATGTGCGAGACGACGGAAGGCGGACTGCGGACCAGCTGCGACGCCGGGCGCTCACTGGCTCACTAAGTAGTCTCTCGCACATGCGGCTTCGGAGCCGTCCGCTGCCGCTTCGCAGGATGAAACTCGTTCGTCCGCAGTAGCCGCTCCGGGCGGCTTGTAGCAAACCTCCTCACAAATCAGAGTCGCTCTGTGCCGCACCGGGAGCCGTCACTATTCATGCTCAAATTTCACCTTCAATACCTACTTGCCACCTCGTTCGGACTGCACTGATAAACCATTTCATCCTCAGGAGCCGGCTCCCCGCCAGAAGCCACATGTGCAGATCACTACTGTCACCGGCTCTACAGTACATGAGGTGGAATATTTCACACCCAATAAGGTAAGACAGACCATAGTGGTCAGAAATTGGAGTTTGACCTCACGCTACTATTGGAATTTTTCAATTTTTTCCCCACTTAAAGACAAGTGTGAGAAATAGTGAGAGCAATTGAAATCATATTTTTTCGATGAAGTATGAATTTGTTAGGAATTTTTAAAGTGTTCAATTCTTCATGGCCCAACAAGGTCTGTAGACCACCCCATAGCCAACAAAATCTGAACCCATAATGGTCATCTCACTACTTAATGCAATCACAATATTTTCTAACATGGAATGCTTAAAAAGTCAATCTTCGTAATGAATTTCACACTGAAAAGTTGGAAGTGCCTTATGTGGTCACTAATCACTCCATCACCATCATGTATGACATTGATTGTGGCCCAGATCTCACAAAACTAAAAAAAAAAAAATGGGGCCACTTCATAGGTGACCACTATGGAAGAAATAACCACAATGGGTTGTCTTACCTTAGTACTTCTTTGATACCTTAGTAAGAGTATCCCCACGAGGGCCGGTGTGAAATGAGTCAAATGACTCGGCCACTCGAAAAAATCCTGAAAGTTTTATTTTCCACACATGATAGAATTTGCAAATTTTGAATTCATATTAGCAATTCAAGGCCCCAAATTAGCTAGAAAAAGTGTATAAGGTAAATTAATTAAGCACAAAATAGGGGACTTTTTTATTTCACTTGCACCTCTGTAATGACTTGGAGTAGCCAAGTGAGGGGGTCAATTCACCGTGGTCCCCATCTTTGAGATACCCTAAATATCCATATCTAGATGAAGTTGATCCGGATAGGGAAAACCCCCACCTATTAGYATTCCTTATTCCTAAATATTTAGAGGAAGGGGGGTCAATTCCGTAAATAAGCTCCCATTGTTTACCCAACTTAGAAGTAGTAATTCATATCCTATTTTTTCAAAAAAAGTGTATATTTATTACCTTCTTTCACCTAGTCTAGCCTTCATGTCTTGCATCACTTAATATTTGGTGAACTTTACAATCCTTTTAGAGAAGGAATGGTGGGGGGCTTCCATAGCCCCATCTTTGTGGATGAAGAAGGAGCATAGATAAGGGATATGGAAACCGCTAGTGAAGATGCTTTAAGGGCAAGTTGGACTCAAGAGGTCCGAGCAGGCCTTTGCAGCTATTTGCTCCCCACTATTCTCCTTGCAACAGCCACTTTGAAGTGGCCACGTAAAAAATGGCCATTCAAGAGTAGTGAGCTCTTGCACTAATGCGTGACCACAAATTTTGGAGAATCTCGTCGACAGATAGTATCCGAGCATGACTTTGCAACACATATGTGACAAGATAGGCTTGTCCAAAAGAACTAGAAGAAGACATGCAGCCCACTATAGAAATACGGAGGTGGGATCATTGTGGCGTAAATGAAAGCAGAGTGAGCAATGGTGGAAGTCGCCACCCACCTCACGACTTTAATTACACAAAGGCCCAACAATTTTCATGACTTTTGACTACATGGTTAAAAAGTTATTGCAAGATATGTACTTTTCTTTTATCTCCGAGCAGGTATGAAAATATGACTTTTTTCATAAATAAAATTTTGAAATTGGTTTTCTAGATTTACATACATAGGACGCTTTGAATTACTCCATTTTGATCAACAAGTCAAAAGTTATGAAGAGTTTTTGATTGCGGGCAATGATTCCATGATTATCATGGAATCTCCACTCTAAAATAAACTTTAAAATCCTTTATTGAACTCATTTTTCAATAATTTTATAAAATAATAATTACATTGGGTGTAGACTGTTTAGTACTCCCTCCATCCCAAAATGATCTTTCTATTGGCCTTCATTTTTTGTCCCAATATGATCTTCTTGTTGTAGAGGAAGGTGGTTGGAAATTGATTCCTGTACACACTATAGAGACATAGTGGCCAAATCCTTGAAATATGGTGGTCATCAAAGTCACACCTCTCCCACTGGAAGCACAATCCAGAAGCTAATCAAAGGTATCCCCTCCCATTGGAGGCACAACCATCTTGTCAGAGATGGCTTCCTCCCAAGATGCACCTGGGCTCCACTCAGGTCAAAATTTTACACCTCTACAACATTGCAACCATTGGGATTGGCAATTTTCAATTTCATAAATAAATTGTTAAAAATTTAATATTTTGAATGATTCTCTACTTCTTTCTACTTACTATTTTTTTCCTACATGTTGTACAATTCCAAATGAATTGAAAATTTTCAAGGGTGTTGCCAACTTGACTTGAAGAATGTATCCAAAGAGTTACAACCATTTTGGACATTTTTTCATACAAATGTGACCTTCTGAAGTACCCGGATTATTTTTTGCAAGGATGAAAAAAGGATTTCTGTCACTTTAAACGCAAATATCTTGCAATCCACATGGTGGAAAAATCTGAAATTTTTGCCACATCTTTCCAAAATAGTTTAATACAAGATCCTACGATTACATGTGTCCAAAATTATTTTTCTTCTAAAATTTGGTACCTGTATTATAAATGGCAGTATTGGAGCGTTTTTGGTGAAAGCACAGTAAAAAAACTTTTAGTGGTTAAATAGGGATTTAACCCCTAAAGGACCAAGTGTCTATTCGACATACGCAAGAAATCTCGGGTAGGTTTTTACAAAGTCATTTTTGGTTGGATGTTCATGAAATTTGGACACAATATGTAACTATGTACCATCTTCTTGAAAATCTAATTTTTTTTCCAATTCGGTGCCCTAATCAAAAGTTATGTTGCCCTGAACTTTGCGGGCAACTCGAGCAGCTCTGGGCAACATGTGCAAAATTCTTCCTATGATTGTAAAATTTGATGGGTATGTAGCTTACGTGGTACAAGATGCAAATGTAAAAAACAAATAACCATGTGCAATGTAGAAATCTCATTCTAGAAGGAGTAAACGTTTCCAAGCCCTGTCGGGCAAGGTTGGAAAAAATCTTTTTCACCTAACATCAAACGTTATAATCTTTCAATCCACGCGGTCAAAGTTTCTGAAATTTTTTCCACACATTCCAATAGAAGTCTAGTACAAACATGTATGGCTAATTCTTGAAAAAAAAACTATTTTTTATCATTTTTTTCTTGCTGCCCTAAAAAAGGGAAGTTTTTGACAATTTCTGCCCCAAATATGCCTCAGTTCTTTAAAGGTTAATATTCAAAAGGTAAATTGGTGCTTCAAGGACAAACTCTCTTGTAGCAAAGCTTATATTTGTTGGAGTTATATAACATGTATTTGTTGGCTTTGGGTGGAATGGAAGAATACATATTTTAGATTCACAAAAGCTACATGAGATGAAGTTTGAGTAATCCCCTTAGAATTACTCAAAATATGATGGTTTAAGTATGGTTTGGGATTAAAATAATAAGATATGGTGAAGGACAACGCATGTACACAACACCATGTGATATATTGATACTCAAAAGTTTACAATGTATGTTCCACAACAAAGCACAAAAACAATAGGAAGAGATTTTGCCCATGCAATCTAAAAGGTAAAAAATCAGAATGAATATGATATTAAACGATTGCATTCACAATTATGACAACTTAGGGCCGCTTCACACTATGGCCGTCCAAGTCGAGAGGCCGTGGGATTGAGTGGCCAAACTTTGGCGAGAGTCCAAAGAAATGAGCAATAAATAGGCCATAAAAACTAGGAATTAGAGCCTTCGGCCGGCCATAGTGTAAAGCCTCCAAAGGCCAAAGTCCAAGCCCAAAGTCCAAACCTACTCCATTTTTTTAATTTATATCCTTCCTCTCCATATTAAAATCCATCCAATTTCTGAGTTTTGTGTGAATTGTTACTCATGTGACAATTTTTTCAAGCAGAAGGTTTAAAAAGCATGAGAAAGGAGTCAAAAATGAAAGGAATATGAAGGAATATAAATGGAATAAAAAGGTGGGATTAGACATTGAAGGGAAGTAGGTACATTGAATGCTAAGACTCATGGCTTTCATGGCTTTTTGTAGTGGAGACTAGGGTTCAAACCTCATTGGCATCAAAATAACAAAATAACAAAAGGGAGGAAAATAACAAGAAGGAGGAAAATAACAAAAGGGAGGAAAATAACAAAAAGGAGGAAAATAACAAAAGGGAAGAAAATNAACAAGAAGGAGGAAAATAACAAAAGGGAGGAAAATAACAAAAAGGAGGAAAATAACAAAAGGGAAGAAAATAACAAAAGGGAGGAAAATAACAAAAGGGAGGAAAATAACAAAAGGGAGGGAGCATCCTACCTACTAACACCAAAACAGTCAATCTGGTCCAATCTAACGGCACAGATTTTGACAATTTCTAATATTTCTAATTTCTTTTTCTTGAAAATTCGACGGACTCTCGATTAGAGTTTGGGTCGCCATTTTTGGCCAACCCAAACTTTAATTAAGAGTCCGTTGAATTCCGTCGCCATGTAGGCATTTGGCTGCCATGTAGACAGTTTTGAGGGCGACGGACTTTGGACTGTGTTGCGTAGTGTGAAGGGTCGAGAGGACAAAGTCTTGGGTTTCTGGAATTTGATTGGCTGAAATCGAAGGACTCTCGATCTTGTGCCAGAGTGTGAAGTGGCCCTTATCATAGTACCCAATGACTTTTCCTATGTAAATTCATACAAAATAYGTTGCAATTTTTTTACACTTTTTCAACCTTATCTAAAGTGTTGTATTCAAAGGTGACATTTAAGGAGCATTCAGACAAGAAGGTCTCTTCCTTTMGAAAAATTGAATTCAGCAATGACCCGCAGACTGCATATAATTTTATTAAATAGCTCAAAAAAACAAAATAAAAATAAAATAAAATTTAACAATTGAAAAACAGAGTTCACCTAGACCACATTTGGCCAAGTGTATTGCGATTTTTTAATTGTTAAATTTATAAAAGAAAATTAAAATATGTTTTTTATTTGCAATCTGTTACTCACTATTGATAAAATGTGGGGCCCCATTTTCTTTCTAATGTATTGAGGTTTTCAGATACTTAAAGAGGATACACTTGAAAAACTATTGATAACCACAGTTGTATGCAACTTCAATTCTTGTAATATTAAAACAATSATATTAAGAGATTTTGTACAAAACATCAAACTTTGTATAGGTAGTTACTGCATCTTTTAAGTACATAGGAGCACATTGTGTAAGAGAATGTCAATTTCAAAGGAAAACACAAATGATTTTCAAAAGGGGTATACATGGCATTATCATATTGGTTGCCAAATTCTAATAGGGGTACACACATTGTAAAACATTTACATCCAAAAATTTGAGCAAACCTATGACATGAATTCATGAATTTAGCTTGTGAAACCCACCTCAAGCTAATTTTTGCATTTGTGTTGAACTTGTACAACACTACAACCTACATTTCATATGGGATAAATCCTTTTTAATTCGTGTGAATACGTATTAGTTCCATATCTGTATCCTATATTTTTTATGACTTGTATTCTGTATTTCGTATTTTGTGTTTTGTAACCATATCTATATCCATGTTATGTATTTTGTATAACAGAACTATCACCATCTGCATATTTTGTATCCACATTTAAATGGCTAAGATTGGACTTTTAGTTTTTTGGTAGATTAATAGCATTTTTTTTGAAGGGGGAGGGAATTGAGATGGATAGATCTCAATTTTTTGGGGAGGAGGGAGGGATTGGAAAAAAAAAACTGACCTATTTGCCTCTTTTTGCATCATTGTGATTGTCATTGTCACATCAAAACAATTATATTGAGAGAACAAAGTGAATTTTGCCTTTAAGACATCTATATCCAGCTGAAGTTTAGTTGATTAACAAAGATGTTTGTTAAAAAAAACTTGACTAGAAGCACAACAAATGTGATATTGTAGGTGCTATTATTTTATCTTAGCATCGAGAAGCCCATCGACTAGTGGAAACATGGTATGCATAAATAAAAGGAAATGACAACAAAAAGATTGATGACCAATCTAATGATCATATAAGTAGGTCATTTCTACTCCATTTATTTGCTTTATTAGTCTATGTTACAAAATGAACTTACATATGATTATTATTTTAGAAAAGGAAGTAATGTTTTAAACAATTGACTGTGTATTATTTGGTGCTATTCATGTTGTAGAATTACAAATATCATTGGTAAAAATACTTCTCCCTCGAAAAAAGTTATACTAACCTTGTGTAACTTAGGTGAAAGCATCCAAAACCAATAATTTAAGCCGTTCAGCATAGCTAAAAGCAACTTTTTCTGAAAATAATATTTTTGTAGTATTAGCGAGTGAAAATCATGAATATTAAAAAAGAAAATATTTTTTGGATATTGTATGTAATTTCTATGATTTTTTGAAGTGCCAACTCACTAAACCACTGGAACTGTCCTATAGGTGTACCTAAATCTGAACACTGCCAAAATCAGCAGTCAACAAATCAGCATTAAGTATGTGTCATTCATATGTGTCAGCAAATCACAATCAAGTATTTGTAAGACATATTAACTAAACCAATGGACGCAATTAGGTGTAGTTTATGGTACAGGATTGGGTACACGTGCACTAATGGGTGTTTCTACCTTATTCACACTCAAAAATTGGGACGAAAATGCAACTATTCACCCTCAAAAATTTTGTGTGAAAAGGGGAAGATCTTCTACAATAGTTTGACTTCCAATGAGTGTTTTGAGATTTTTTGATTTCCAAGCAGTGATTTCCACGGTATCAAAATGTATGATTTCCCGGTGACCAGGGCTCGTCCTCCAAGGGTTATGGAATATGCCTGTGGAATGACTGACATCCTGGAGGGTGCACAGTGGTATATTTCTTTGAAATATTTGATCAATTGCGCAATCTTGGCTTGTGTTCAGCGACAGTGTGCGTCTCCAGAAGATGCAATTGCTGGTTCAAAGTCAGTGGAGACGAATCCCAAGTGCAACCGCCCCTAAATGCCCGAGGCATCAAAATGTGGTGTCGACAAAACTTTGAAGTTGAAGAAATCCTAACTAAGGGTCTCTTTACACCTAGAGGTCAAGTCAATTCCCCTTGAGGCCAATTGCACAAAATCCAAAAAATGAGATTTGTTGAAAAAAATAATAACTTATGCAATAATTTTTTTTAATTGAAATCTGACATTGGCCCCTATTTTCGGTGCACCCAATTCATCAAGCTTGGGCCATGCCCGATTGTGTCTTTTTGGATAAAAATGTTTTTACCACCAAATTGGCCCGGCCTCTAGCTAGGTGTACAGGGGTTGGGGTTGATTTGAGCCTTTTATCCAATCACAAGTCAAGATTCTTGGCCTCTGACACAGGAAATTGGCCTGGCCTCTAAGTGTAAAGCGGCCTTAAGTTGCTACTTTTAGTAGCTTGTATTTTTGGTAAATGCCTATTAAAGTCTAGCTTTAGCATCAAAAATACGATCTGGAAAATAAATTACTATAATTTTTCTACTCAAGATTTTGTGCAAGGGTACCCTATGTAATCTTGACTTTTCCGAGTGTTGAAGGCTTTTGAAAATGAGCCTCTAGTACACTATATCTTGGAGACAAAATTGCATAAGAAACTCATTTAAGAAAAATGAGTGGTAGATTTGAGAAGCTATAAATTGATTGGGGTTGTGCATGCTTGGCCTATAACCTCATATATTTTGATTGACAAAAATTTTAAATTCACCATGCAAAAAGTGGATTGGAATTTTTTTTGTAGTTTTGACACCCTCTTGGTTAACCCCTAAAAGACCATTTGTCCCTTTGAGGGCATTAAACAATAAGTCAATTACTAAACAAGAACAAAAGATGGACTTCCATGCAAAAGCCGTTATGCATGTTGTCTTCTAAAACCAAAAAAAAAACTAAAATTTCTAAATTTGTCGTAACTACATATGGAATTAATTCATGTGAAAACGACAATAACTTWTTYCTTTCACAAGCACAAAATAWTCACAMCAAGAGAATTTTGGGTTGTTCCTAAATTCCTCTTACTAAGGCTTTTTTGCATGTTGCTATAAATTTGATTGTAACAAAGCATGACTACAATAACTAAGGCACAATAAATGAGGTTGGGTAAAACATTTAATAAATAACATGCAATATTGTCCACTACTATTCAAAACTTAAGAAAAGATGCAAACATGTTTCCAAGAGACACAAACATTGTCAAAATTACCTCAAGCACTGAAGCCTTTGCAAGGCTATGCAAACCACCATTGAATGCACAAATGCCTTAGAATTCCAATATACTACAAAAAATATCCAATGATTAGCATTGATAAGTGCAAGAGATGCATAGCATAACAATACGCAACAACTAAATACCTCAATTGAAATCCTAGGAAGACAACAAATTATGCTCAAAGTTCATTAATATACTAAACCAAACAAGTATAAAAAATAAATAAATGAAAAAACAAGAGTAGAAAAAACCTTTTACAACCTAAACACAAACATTTACACTAAAAGATGGAAGCAATTTTTTCATTTTTCATTTTTCATGAAGTGCAAGAGTGGCAATATTAAATGTCAAAGTGGTGCTAAAAATTTCAATATTCATCCACATATTGAATAGAAAATATCACATCAGTACATATCACATATTCAAAATTATATTTTCATCCACAATCTGGAGATTTCATGCAATGGTTTTTTAGAAATTGGAGTTTTTTGGCGATTTCATCCAAGATTTTGCTATTTATGTTCTAAGGGCTTGGTGCGGGGTCCATCATTTTGGTGCAAATTGACGACAAATCGCCTAAAATAACACTAGATGGAAGTATGGAGCCAAATGCTACTCAAATGAACTAAAGGATGAGGTTGTAAATTAACCAATTTAACACCATTAAATTTCCACCACGACATTGCAATAGTTTGATGGCTACATAATATTGACACTTCTTCAATCATAACTAGATAGTCATTCACTAGTAGAAAACAAACTTCCAAAGACCAACTGCCTTACTTAAAATTGTTGAGGTAGAGAAGATTTGCCTTGGGAAAATACCGGGATCCTATCCTTTCTACAACTAAATTTGGCCTAGGACATTGAGGATTCCATAATTAAACAAAATATAAAATACAATGAATGTACTCCACATCCATTTGTCCATTACTTTGCATGAAACGTGTATAGATAGATTTATGCCAATACTCATTTGATACATTTATKACATAATATAACCATACTGTAAGTATAATATGTATGAGCCATATTCATACTTGTATATTGTTATTGTGTATATATCTTGTATAATGCATCAAGTTATACACATATTTATGCAAACCTCCTACAATGTCACATATGTCAAATAAAATTCTATAAGTTTGTATAGAGGTAGTATGAGTTGTGTATAGACCACATAAAATCCTTAGAAGATATATTTAATACTAAGATGAGTGCCACAATCGCATCAAAAATTCAAATAAAAAGTGTGATAGCTTTTCAAAAAGTTAACACAAACTTTTACAAACTCCATTAGATGTTTTTTTAGCCTCGTTCTAGAAGATTGTTTCAAGGTTGATCTCTGCACAAGAAACCAATGGCTGTTGGTCTAAAATTTTGAATTTTAAAAAATAGAATATTCAAAAATTCCAAAAAGTATAAAGAAACTAGAAACTAATTTTTCAAAAAAATATTTTTAAAATATTTAATAATCAATTTAAATAATTATTTAATTAATATTATCTGACGTGGCAGTCTCTTGGCCATGTCAGCTTGCCTATGTGGTAGGGTTACCATAGTTCCCAATGTATTCCCATAGCTTGGGAACTTGTAGTCTCTTAATGCCCCCCAAAACATCTAATGTCTACATTTCAAACCAAAACCTAGTACTTTTTGACTTTTATAGTCAGTCAAAGTTTTTTTTTATCAATTCATAGGTAGCTTGACACTATTTTACTTCCAAGGCCCACATCTTTCACTCTCTAACTCCAAATCAAAAATTTGATAGCTTTTATGAAAGGTAAAAATTCAATACATAGGCATACTAAATTTCAAGTCCATGAATTTTCTCAACCTACAATTATGGGTGCTCAAAATCTATGATAATTGACCCTATCTCACTCTATCAAGCATAATTTTCACATACAAAGTTCAAATACAAGCAAGTCATTTTTTTGGAATGACAAGAAGAAGAATATGTTTTTAAATTTTCATTGCCAAACTCACAATATACAGTATGCCACTATTCTCCAAACTTATGGCAAACAAAAATTATGAGGAGGAAGAATAATAGTCTTTTTCTTTACCTCTACCTGATCCATCTAGACAAGTGGATTTCAACCCAAAACATGCCACATGGACCACATTTTATCTAATGGCCATTCTTTATCTTTCCATAATTCTATCCATATTCCCCACATGCAGTTGTTATCTTTTAAAATATAGAGAAAAGGTAAAAGAAGCTTTACCTTTTGTTTYAGCAACTTCAAACATACAAAATAAAATTTGAAAATATCTCTAAGTACAATAATAAAAGAATTAGGATCAAGTGGTTGTCTAGAATTGTGTGATCAATGACAACATTTGTGGCAAAATTGTAGCATCATCATTCTAGAGTATTCAAGCAATGCTCCTTTATATTTTAGTGGTGATGTGGCTAATTTTATTGATAAACTTATTTTTTAAACCTTAATAACAATAGTCTTAGTGACAATAAACCAAAAGAAAGTGTATGCCAACTATGTAATGGTCTACTTGCCTAAGCTTGAATTTGGGGTGTCTCTAGGTGTATTTCTTATAGATGATGACAAAACACTTTGAAACTTTATTGTATATGATCTTTTGTTTTTGTAAGAATGAGAGACAATTTTCACTAGCAAAAATCTTGAATTGAAGCTTACCTATGAACTATAGGCCACTATACAAGGAATAATTTCTAATATAGTGATACTTGAAAAGGACCATCCAACCTTCTTGCTTAAGAATGTTATGGGCTGACTAATATTTTTGTCTATTAGCCCCAAAAGTACTAAACTGCGTTTTTTTGGCAACATAGCAATTTTGGGCAGCTCACCTATGAATGGATTTTATGAATTTTTTCTTTGAAATTTTCACACAACATGTGCCCAAGGAGTAGCTTTAAGGCCCAACAATTTTTATAACTTTTTGACTACATGGTTAAAAAATTATGGTATGACATGTTGTTTTTATTGCTCGGCGAGCAGCCCGGGCAGAAAAAAAACTTCTTGAAAAATCATTTTAAACAAAAACAAAAATTTGAAATTGGTTCTTTAGATTTTTATCTAAGTGGAAAGCTTGGAATCATTCTATTTTGATCATTGAGTCAAAAGTTATGAGGAGTTTTAGTTTGGGGTAGTTTGCAGGTAGTTATAGAATCTCTACTCTACAAGAAAGTTTGAAATCCATTACTTAATTCAATTTTTAATATTTTTGGAAAAAAATAAAAAAAAGTAGGTGTAAATTGTTTATTACAACATTTTATCTATTGGGATTGGCATTTTTCAATTCCATAAATAAATTGTTTACAATTTAGTACTTTGAGTCATTTTCTACTTCTTTCTAGTCACTATTTTTTTCCTATATGTTATACAATTCCAAATAGTCTGAAAATTTTCAAGCATGTGTCCAACTTGCCTTGAAAAATGAATCCAAAGAGTAACCACCATTTTGGTCATTTTTTCATACACATGTGACCATGTGAAGTGCAACTGCCCGGTTTTCATAGGGTCAAAATTTTTTTTTTCCAATTCAAATGCTAATCTCTTGCAATCTGCACTATGGAAATTCTCGAAAGTTTTTCCACATGTTCTCAAACTAGTGTACTACAAGATCCTACGGACACATGTGTTCAAAAAAGTCTTTAAAAAAAAATTTGATATTTGTCCTAGAAATGGCACTTTTGGAGCAATTTGGTGAAAACATAGTTGAAAACCTTTAGGGGTTAATCCTTTAAATTGTACTTGACCAACTTTATTACCATATAATGTAATAATACTAGGATCCTTGTGAGCCTAGAAATGTGATCCTATGAGCCCAAGTCTAAATAGGCACTCTACAATCATTGAAGGTGTCTCATGACACACACCTTATAACCATGGAAGGTGCTTATGATATAGGTGTTTATAACATAGGTACCTCCACTAGAAGAAAACCGTGTTGGACTGCCCAAAATCTGCGTTGGATTCCCCCAAAACTGCGTTAGACTAAACAAAAAACATCATATGGTTTATGTTGAAAACCATGTTGAAAATGCAGTGAAAACCAAGAGAAACATAGACATCGTAGAATCCAACATAGATTTTGCGTTTCCCTACGTTGTAACACAATTCACAGTGTTTTCAACGTAGTTTTCAACATAAACCATATGATCTTTTTTGTTTAATCTAACGCAGTTTTGGGGGAATCCAACGCAGATTTTGGGCAGTCCAACGCGGTTTTCTTCTAGTGCTCTTATACAAGTACCTCTAACAAAGATACCCTAAAACCATGGAAAGTGCCTAAAATTTAGATACCTATAATATAGGTGTCTAGGCTCTTAGGCTCATGCACTTAAGATCCTTGGTTCACATGTGAGCAACCCTATGATCTAATCAAACTTTGTTTGTAATCTCAATTAAGCCTTTTAAATCATATTTTAATTTCCATGAGATATCATGATTACATGTGTTACCTATCAAGGTAAAAAATCCCTATTAGTTTTGGAAGAAATTGTAATTGTAATAAATTTTTGAAAAAGTGTGAAAATAAATTTAGGTTGAATATAACAAAAACAATCCAATTAACCTCAAAATGTCCAAGGCCTATTTAGCAAAACCTTAACAAATAAGGTAGAAAGTTTAGGATTGGGAGGTCAAGCCAAAGGTTTCAATGTGATTTTTTCTTCAAGATCAAGTAAATTTAACCCCTAAAGTCCCAAGTGTCCCCTCGGGGACATTTGGGATTTCGGGCACGCTTGTGTGATCTCAATTTTTGACACAATTTTTTGAAATTTTTTTCGTTGATAGAAAAACACATCAGCTTTCTGAAAATATAATTTTTGTCTCAATCAGTGCCCGGGGGCAAAAGTTATGCCATACTATGCATAAATTTCAGTTCGTTGGGCAGAAAAAAAAATCACAAAAACATGATTTTTTTTTTCATTTTTTTCTCAAAGATTTTTTTTTTGTGTACATCTGAAGCTTTGATTCATTCTATTTGGCCTAATAATGAGAAAGTTATGGACAATCTTGTTTTTTGAGCAATCTAAGCATCCACTTGAAAAAATAACTTATAGGATTCATTTCTAAATGCAATTTTAAAACTTTTTGGAAAAGTTTACTTGCCAAAGCAATCTCCCCGTTAGGATTATTGTGTTTCAATCCCATCTTAGAGCTATTAACCATTTAGTTTTTTTTCCAATCTTGGACCTACTTCTACTTAACAATTTTTAATAATTGAATATCAAGCGTATTTTTCTTGAATTTTTTTCCCCTAATCCTCAACTTGAATCTTCAACACATAAAATTTTAATTTCAAGCTTAGTAGAGCAATAACATTTGATTAGGAAGCTCCAAAACGAAAAAATTTACTCATAGAATGTATAAAAAAGCTTGTTTTTTTCACTTTAAGCGCAGATATCTTACAATCTATGCAATCAAATTTCATGAAAATTTTCATACACATTTATATACGAGTCTAGTGCAAGATCCCACGGTTAGATATGCAAAAAAATTGAAAATTTTGAAAGCTTTGCACCTTGCATTAGAAATGGCAGTTTTGAATGGATTTTGAGAGAAAAAAGGCCTTGGGACTTTAGGGGTTAAGGCTCATTTTTACAACTATTGTTAACTCTAAGGTGAAAGTGGTCATGAAAAAACTTTCGAAGCACTTGCTTTTTTATAGCCAAATTAAAATGCCCTTGTTGATGACCATTCAAATTACCACTATCAAATTAAATTTAGCCTTTATAAAATTTACTCAAATATGAACCACATGTTCAATTTTCATAGAATTGAATCAATTTCTATAGAATTAAATCAATTTTCATACTTAAGTATTCAAATGATCAAAAATTTATCACTCAATGTTATCAATTTTTGATCATTTTCATGTCTAGATATGTGGTTCATCTCTCTCTCTCTATATGTTTATTTTTCATAAATTTTCAATAGAAAAATCAAATTATTGTGATTATTTAAAGTTTAATACGTACACAAAATAATACTTATTAAAATCCAATATACTAAAATAATTGTATATATTGATTTAAAAAGGAAAAACAATCCATTTTAGGGATGAGGGGTTCTTACTTATAGGACTAAAACTCTAAGCGCTTTAATTCCATATTTTGGATGGTGAATGAGGTAGGAGCATTCAAAACCAAACTTGTACACAATGGCATCACTTTTTAGGTGTGATAATGATTTTAGAACCTAAATCTAGCTCGTCTATAGATAGCTTATCATTTTGTTCAACAAATAATAACCTATCTATGGTACACCTAGATTTAGGTTCTAAAATAACTACACTATATAGATTATAAAGCCATTAGATACAAGTCCAATTTGGATGCTCTTATCATTGAGTGGGTGCTTGAAGGCAACTAAATACCTTCTCCAAATAATTTCTCATTCATCGAAAGTAACACTTGGATCTTTATAAAAAGAAATTGCTTATAACTAATTGATGAAATTAAGGTAAATTACTTAAATTAAACGAAAATATAAATTAAAATGACAAGTCAAATCTAGCAGAATGGGAATAGTTTACAAAGATCTTACAAAGATCTTCCTCCCATTATCTACATTTCTCACACCATCTTCGAATCACTAAATACCTTCCATTTTCAATCTACGTCTGCCGCTGATTCCAATACCCCTTCTTCCTATTCCCAGCCACTCCCAACAATGCGCCTCGAGGGTGTCGAGGCCCAATATCTACCTATCTAGGACAGTTTCAATTAGAGATCTATGAAATTTGAAGACTAAAATTTTCTTTAGAGACCGAAGTTCCACGCGACATCACGAGCAGGACCACCATAGCYACGAAACCCTAACGCAGGGGCGTAGAAAGCCCTCACGCGTTCTCACAGGGAGCAGAATTTCACTGACGTTTGTTGATAGCAATTCGGGATCTGGAACAGGAAGGTTGTAGTGTTTCTGATCTGGAATTTTTGCGGTGTTATTCCGGTACATTTGGAGCTTACTTTTCAAAAAAATTGTGAGGCAGATTTGCTTTTGCAATCATTGTGGCTTCGGCGGAACGAACGCATCGTGGGAGTCGAGGCTTGGTGAGATCTGAAGGTTTCGATTCGCAAGGTGTTCGTGGATTTTGGCGAGGAGGACAGTTGGCGGGATCCAGAAGTTCTGGATGGCGGGTTGAGGAGGGGTTGCGTAAATGAGTGATGGATGCGTCGGAATTGGTGACTTGGAGTAGCTCCTCGGTGTCAGGGGTTTCTGGTTGTGATTTTTCGGGATTGTTAGTTAGACTGGATAAGGATTGCGGTGCAGCGGCAGAGGAACAGGGGGAATTTTGTAGAGCAACATGTGGCTGTTCTATGCGTTGGCTGGGCCGATTGCCCTGGGCATGGTCACGGGTGTGTTGCAGTACTTCGCTGCGCACACTGTGCCCTTGCATGTCCGGTTGATTGTAGGGTATACTTGGTTTTGCACCATCTTCATCATCGTTCTTGTGCCAGCAGACATCTGGACTGTAAGTGGTGCCGTCCACTAACTTCTTCTAGTTTTTCTTCTCTACTAGGTGTTCCTCTGTGTTGACTTGTAATTGATCACGACGACGTTGMTTAATCTTGTGGATTTGACATTCTGTCGCGGTTTCTATTATGGGACCAATCCTCCCTGAAAATCTATCTAGCCCCAGGATTCTGCTGATTTCAAGTTCTGAAGTGTTTCCGGCGCATTATTTTTTCGTCGAGATCTATTTCAGTAGCTTGAGTTCTGTTAAGAATCTTTTTGCGGGATGCTCTTTTACGATCAATTTTTTTATGATTCCACCTTTGAGGCGAACGTGGGGATTCAAAATTTATACGCGTCTGTTTCTACTACTTTGGAAACCTGGACAATGTGGAATTCGTTACGCATCTGCTCCATTTAGAGGATTTCTCCTCTGGGACGCCTTCATGAGGTCTACTGGGCAAGAATCCTGTTACAGAGTTTTTAATTAGGCTTCGCTGAAGCTCCAACGGATCCCGTGTCATCTTGCTAGTATGCTTTATACGTTGGTTATTTACAGCAGAGTAGACCTCAATACTTAGGCGTCTGGTTTGAGAAGTCATCGCTCCTAATTTAAGTACTTTATCGCGAGTTGCTCTCTGTTTGGATGCACTATAAGAACGAGTGGCAACTGGGCACATGCTCGGCCATCTCCTGCTAGAAATGGAGGTTTGGAGTACTAGCATTCTTTGAATTTTTTGGAATTGGTCTTTCATGTCGAAAATCATCATTTGGAAGATTTGATCAATGCAAGTACATAATTCTACTGGGAAGCTTGTGTCACTCCCAGAAGTCCACTTCACACGAATGCTTTAATAGTCGAATTCTGCTTTTCAACTGAACGGGCCCTTCTTGTGATTTTGGGAGGCAGACAGTGTCTTTGCAAGGTAGCAAATCCAGCATTGCTACATTATGGAGCTGGTCATATTGGAGCACGTTTTTTCTGACCTGGTAAGCATTCTATCGCCCGACGTGCATGCTGTGTACTTTCTAGTATGCAGCTGTTTCTGCCTGGAGGTTCAGACTTGGAGGTTCAGATTGTGCTCGGATGATTCGTACGGACTATTGAAGTTAAGGCTCTTGTGTGAGGCAGGGGTATCGTTCCCTTGCTGCAAGGCTACGAGGATGCTGGAGATTTCACTGTGTCAAAGAGGCTCAAGACAAGCGCTCATCAAAATCTCGTTTTCTATTCGGCTGTGGGATTTGTTGGCGGTATCGGGGTTCTGATCATGATCTTCATGAACAAGCTGCACTGGTATGATTCATTTCCTTTTGCTGCGCAAGAAACTTGTRCGCTGATTTTAGGGGCTTTTTGAAGGGAGTTGTTATTTGTCTTCGCATCGATTTCAATATCCTGTCCACCTGTCGCYGGAAATGACTAGTAGTGCTTGTCTATGTAAATCTACGGGACAGAGATGTGCTGTTAATTTTCACCCGTCTCCTATTCTGTTCCTTATTTTTAACACTTCTTTTGTCCTTCATTTACGTTTTCTCACTAAAGCAGATTACTCAGCGGTGTTTTGRTCTTTCCTATTTTCATAAATTGATCGATTTACGGCGTATGCCTATCTCAGGAATGGGCTTCTAGCATTGGCGATTGCCTGCTCCAACACTTTTGGGCTTGTTACGGGTGCATTTCTTCTAGGCTTTGGCTTGGTGGAGATTCCTCGAAGCATGTGGCGTAATGCAGATATGGACTACCGCCAGAAGTATCTGACTCACAAAATTTCACGATGTGCTGTCAAGCTGGACGATGCTCACCAAGAATTGTCTACTGCCATTGTGGTAAAATCCCAAAGATGTTACTTATTAGTCGTTGAATGTTATGGTTCTAAAGACATTCTCGCTAGATATATATTTCTTCATCTGAAATTTGATATAGCGGTTACTTTCGTATGTAACCTTTCTATTTTMTTAGTGCTATCTAAGCATTTTGATGTTCTCTAGAAAGCTGAGGACTAGTAAAGATGTCCATTCRGTGAGAATARCAGTTTCACAGGAATTTTAAGTTCTATTTTGTCATTCTGGTAACGTTAGATTGCATGTCTGTGTCGASTCTGTGATATTATTCATCCAGATAAACGACGTAAATTATTGTTTTTGCACTCTTGGGGCAGATTGCACAAGCAACTTCAAACCAGATGTCAAGGCGTGATCGTCTGCGRCGCTATATGGATGTGATTGATGATACGCTGGCAGAAATGGTAAGCCTTCCCAGTTGCTCTTTATTGTATCTGATTAAAACCTCTATTCTTGAGTTCTGCGTGATCTTGTGGATAATGAAAAATGCTTTAGTAATTTGTGCTTTTACGTTCGAGAGGGATTGTGTGCAAGGTCAGTTCTACGCAATGTGTTCAGAAGTCACTTTCTCTTTCGTTTGTGCATGATTCTGAGAATCAATGGGTGATATGATGGCAGGTTAGGGAAGATCCAGTGTTTAAGCCATCAGGTGGAAGAATGGGAGAAAGCGACATGGACTACGATCAAGACGAGAAATCAATGGCTGCGCTGAGAAGGCGTCTACGCAAAGCACAAAGTTCTTATAATCGCTACAAAAGGTTGTTAATGATATCTCTGCTAGAACCTTTCAGTAGTTTGAAGTAGTGTAGATACGAGTTATTTGGTTGTTGCAACCCTGCTTTCGGGTCTGTTCAAAGTTGTAGTATGAATCGGGCAGGTTTTTATTTCTCTTTCTACAAACTGGTTCTTAAATGTCTTTGCTGCGTATTTTATTCGGTCGTTGCTCTACCGAGTGTCGATGACCCATCGATACAATGGTTTCTCAGTGCGATTCACCGGAATTCATGATGACGACACAAAAGACGACCGATTGAKGGTTCTGGTCAGCGGTACAGGGTTGCCTAAAGCGCACCCTAGTCGTATGTAGGGCTACCTATCGGACRGCCTGCATTGCTTGTGTTCATATTGTTCGCGGTATTAATGGCCTGCAACTGACAGTTGTTTCTGAATGGCAGTGACTATGGTTTATATGTTTGGGAGGCACTAGAATTGGAAGAGACAGTGAAGAATATTCAGCGTGGAAGTGATACTGATGGGTAAGTTTGCAACTTTTTATTGCAGTGACTGCAGAGCATCATCCAGGATACTAATATGTTCAGCACCGTGCATTTCATTTCTTTTTTGAGGTATTCATTATTTTAACTCGATATGTGTGGTGTGAATCTATTATTTGATCCTCTTCTTGATCTTCTAATTTGACATTTTCATTGTTATCAGACGGTTTATTTCCACAATCCGCCCACCACGCACTGGGCCCTTTGCTAACTTGCTTGACAGAGCTGGTGARTATCCTGTCTATACATTTTAACTATAGTAATTTGTTGGTTGCATGTCCATCCGACCATGTTTTCTAAAGCAACCTTTTTAAATATGAAACTTCTCAACTCATGTATGCAACCAAGATGGTATATCTTTTCCCTGTGGATACCTGTGGATATATTTGGCCACTTACAGGTGTTTGACTGTTTTACTGAAATCTCTTAAAGGTGTTATCTAATTTCTCTTAATGGTGAATTTGATTGCAGAGTATGTGTGGCGTTGCCAACTTAGACACTTTGTGGTCAAAGCTTCAGCTGCAATGCTGGGAACTATGTCAGTTGCAATTGTGATGGCTGAAGCCACCCTTATGTTTGAGGCAGATCTTTCTCTCTTTTCGTTGATTCTCAGAGGGATGGGGGAATCGGAAATTCTTGTACAGGTTAGGCCTTACAGCTCTGACCTTCTYGAAATTAATTCTGGTATGCTTTACATATGTTTGACTTGCAGATGAAGTGATAAGATATTGTGTACATTATTTAGAGTGAGCCACGTGTAGTATTTACAACTTGGATTCTCGCTTTTATTTTTATTTTATACATTAAAATCAAATTTCAAAAACTTWAATTCAGYTACTGGATTTGTCCGCGTCTGGCTGTAGTCGTTCTTTGGTGGAGACTGGGGATAGTTTTTGCTTGATCTCAGCTAATTGTACTGAGCTGAAGTGACTAGTACTTCGGCCTGCATCTGTCACACTGTGACTTCTGTATCATGCGTAGAATATTATCTTYTAACGCATGCATTTCGTCGTGCAGGTGGTTGCTTTTGTACCACTGGTGTATATGTGCGTGTGTACATACTTTTCTCTCATCAGGTTGGGGATGATGACGATCTATTATCTGGCGCCAAAGCAAACCAGCTCTGTGAGCTTACTCATGATTTGCTCGTAAGTGGTTCTATCCATCGCTTGTCATTACGTTGCCGCATGTGACTTTTATCTTTGTCATCAGCTAGYACATCGTTGAAATGGTACTGAAGGTCATGGTAACTTGGAAATCATWCAGCACATCTCGAATAGTCTGCAAATTTTCTTTGTTCTACGTCTTCATACTATGTGGATATCAGTGTTTAAGACAAACCTAGTCTTATCTTTCAAGAATCTATTGAGGTAATGAAGTCGGGTATCGCCTGTTTGGGCTAACACAGTGTGCGCTGGTTTGTTTTCCAGTATGATAGCCAGGTATGCAGCGCCTCTTTGCTACAACTTTTTGGGTTTAATTAAGCTCAAAAATGCGGATGGGAGTGACCAGAAGACTGTTTTTGAAGACGTAAGTCATATTCCTCTTTGGAAGCCTTGTGTTCGAAGGTTCTCGTCGTGGGCACTCAGAGTCTCCATGCATGCACACTATTGCGACTCTGGTTGTGGGRTACACTTAACAATCCACTGACTTAGCTTAGTGGAAGTTTTACTAGAATCTTTGGTAGTGCGCTGATTCTGATATATGATTTTTGGGTGCAGAAAATGGGTTCAATGACGGTTATCCCCTATATTGGAGATGAGAGATTCAACACATTCTATCCTATATTTATGGTGATTTACACAGGTTTATTAGCAAGCAATGTTCTAAATCGTATAATGGATTACTTCGGAAGCTGGCGATACTTTCGAAGCCATGACGCTGAAGATGGTGAAGGATTTGATCCATCAGGCCTTATTATTCTTAGGAAAGGTACTTGGATCATTGGAGAGTGTCTAAATTTGTCCTTTAGAGTCATRTTTGTGTGGAAGTCATTYGGAATGAGTTTCATTTCTTTACTTGGTTAGATTTTGAATTCAATCAGATGATGTACATAGAATTTTTGTCTGATTGTTACATATAAATTTACAAAGAATCACGATTTAGTTTGAGTTACCTATTGATGGTATTATTAAACTTAACGATTTTTGAAGTTGTTTAATTTCTTGCTAATAGATATCCTGAATTGTAAGGTAGGATCTTTTATTTTAGTCGGTGACGTGAAAGGTCAGACGGTAAGCTTTGGGTTTTATTTACCATCAAATATTCAGTTTTCCACTGTTGGGACTTTCCTTGTACTCATGACCTCAATGTTGCTGTTGCATAGAGCGCTCTTGGCTTGAACAAGAAGCAGGGTTAGGACGGTAGGTGATATACATGGAGTTTGTTTTTTCTCTTTTATTAAAGGAAGCTGTAGTTTGAATTGTCAAAGGAATAAGCTTTAGTTTTGAGTATCTTATTTTATGATTAGGAACAATCTATGAATATGTTGGAAGCTCTTGCTAGTTTTTATCTTGAACTGCAACTTTATGATCTATTATTATGGATGGTGACATCGAAGTCAGAAGTTAATTTTGCTCGTCTTTCTACTAGTAAATTTAAAATTTTTACTGTTGGGCCTCTCCTGGTACTCATCAACTCGAAAATGCTGTTGGACAGAGCGCTCTTGGCTTGAACAAGGTATGGTAGTGGGAGAGAATGTTGTGCCCTTAGCGCGCAACTTCGGCAGTGCTGAATTGGACATAGAGGCTGAAGCAATTCTTGGGAAGGTAATTCCTACACCTTGTGCCTTTGCTGGATTTTATGGGTAGTTGAAAATGTCCAACACGATAATCAGTCTATGCATTCTCTAGTTSTGTTAACCCAAGTTCTCACAAATTTTTKATGTGTTTCTGCGTGTACTAAAGTATGGACGTCGGTCATGAAAGTGAATGTTAGCTTCCCACTCATCTCTTGATTCGGCCGGGCATTTTCTCTTGTACTTGACTGATATGTGAAAACTGATCGGCAGAAGGTATCTGCGGAGAAGCAACTCCTCAAACCAAACTCCCTCAAAGCAAACTCAGGTATCACCGAAGCCAGCCGTGAGGTCTCTGGAAATCGTCAATATGGACGAGTGGAAAAGCCCTCATCTAAGGATGCCTTCGTCAGCAAGTACGCAGCTCCGAAAGTATCAGATGGCAACTATAAACTCCCCCCTAAAGCACCTCTTAGTAGCGATCCTAGAGTGACGTCTGGGAACATGGTGACACCTCCAGCACCACCTCCAGCACTGATAGACTTGCACACCGCGCCGTCCACAGCACCTCAACAAGTGAACAATACAGATGGAATTGGGTTCACGTTGAATTGGGATGCGATGAAGTCCGGCTTGCAGAATTTTGGAACCAAACGATTTGCTCCTATGCGCCAGGAGAAGGCCCAACTGCAGCCTACTTCGTCGCAGACACTAGATAGCATTTTTCAGGGTCTTGGAAAGAATCGGGAGGCCCCTGATGAAGAGGATGGCCTTGATTTGCGGTTGTTACGATAAGACGCGGGTAAAACCATACCCCTAGAGTAGTTTCATCATATTTCCTTAGCATTTYAGGGTTTCAGAAGTCCTGCYTTAGGAACATTCTTTGTAGAGGGATAAATGACCAACTTACATTCCCCCCTTGACTGCAGTGTGTCAATGTGGTCCTCATAGACAGCCAGCTCATGTAAACGCCGTAGTGTACTCACMTAGGTTGATCGACAATATTGGAGTATCATATTTCCTTCRTGTAATTAATTACTGATAGACGTGCACACTCTGGAGGCTTGGATTTAGCTACCTGCCGGTTCTGCCATTGTGATACCTGAGCAGTAATCTCAATCAGCATGCTTTGAATTGCTACGTTTACATTGTGTACTGTATTGGCTGTACCCTGYTGTCAAGAGGGAATTCTTGTGGTTTTCTCGTCAGTTCCTCGATCTGCTTCTATCATCTGGAGATGCACAAGCGTCGGTGAGATCCAGCTAAAAAGTTGGAGATGGCCAATTGACTGGTTGCTTACAGGCGGACCGCGGACAGGCCCAACCGGTTACTAATAACTTTAGGGTTTGCGCTGTGAGCTCCACTGAATTTTGTGCAAGTTAAWACGGGATCAGATGCCACTGACGATAACTGAACAAGGTGGGAGTGACAGGTTGGGAGTTTTAGGGGTTAGGCTTAGGGTTTAGAGATTTGGCTCATGGGCTTACCTATGCGTTTAGTCCCATGAGCACAAGTTCCTTCACTGTCATTACTTCATTGAAATTGGATTTAGTATTAAGCCTGAAATAGTACGATTCCAAAGATTCTCTCATATCCAGAAAATGTTTTAGAACCATTGCATAGAACTCATATCCAGACATAGAACTCGGTAACAGTAACTTAATCTTTCATCGTGTCTTTCCATTTTCACTTGACTCTGGGTCGATTATAACCCCAAATCTCGTCCAAAACTGTGCTTGCAAACTCTTGAGAGGGAGACTAAGGCAGGCAGAATGATTGACTTACAATGTGATCAGCTCATCCAGAGCTCCAATGGCGGGAGGGGTGCCTTCTCTCAAATTTGCAGCATTCAAATGTCTGCATGCTTGCAAGCCAGGGTAGCCTCAGTCAGGCAAACTCAAACGGATTTCAGACAATTAAATGTCCAATGAGCAGCCATAGTCATGTAAATGGCACGTTTTAGAGTAGAAAAGCTGTGGCATTCAAGTGTAAAGAGCTTTGAAACTATGACTGCCAAACATGAGTTTGACGTTTCAGTCAGCGCCAGCTTCAATTCTTAAAAACTCTTCCGTTCTGAGGAGGTTTAAGAGCGGGTGGGGAGGTCAGCAAATGGATGACGAATTTTCTCTGGGCTGCAGATGACACCGTTCCATCGTTCAGTGCAAGGATTCGCGTCCTCGTCGAAGCGCCAGTTCTCGAAGACACCAAGCCGAGCTGTTGCTTTCCATTTGCGAAGAAGTGAGCTCCGACTTGTAGCACAGCCACCAGGCCGCCATCGCCACCAGCTCAAATTTGCCGTCCCTATTTCCACAACCAGCTACACCATGACTCACCTAAACCGCAGAGCGTTTGATTCCTCGTTTGCCACCAAGTTCGCCAACAGAATTTGTTCCAGAATCTTACCCCAACACACACACCCGCAATTAATCACACGAAGCAAAGCATTGAGTGCTGCCTACTACAGTAATCTCCGACCCCGTATTTCTGCAACCAACACAAACGAGCTCCCACAAGTACAACATGCCCGCCATGAAGAATCGAGCTCTCAAGAGGTTAGCACTGATTGCATCAATTAATAAGAGTGGTGAATATTCCTTACCCTCAAACCTCTTTAAGGAATATTCACACAACTACAGTACTGCAGTGAGGATTCTGAATCTCCTGGAGGACAACGACGGAATCTAGACCGGGCTTCTTACTGTTTCGTTTTCTTCTTTTTGAAGCACAGGCGGTCTTGGGTTCGTACGTTTTTAGTTTTATTGGAAACTGAAGGTGAGAAAGAAGGGAGAGGATTAACAGTAATCGGCCCTTGGAAAGCGGAAACTCGTGCACAAGGAGTTTGAGATTTGGTGGTCTTTGCATTGGCTCTGTGCGTGCGATTGGCGCAGTTAGAAATCCTCAGATGAAATGAGAGTCCGTCAGGGTGGCCGGCATTCCGTCATCCTGAATCTGGTTTATTACACGAAAAATCGAATGAAAGTGGATCCTTTGGAAGGACGGGAAATGGGTGCAAATGAAATGACTACCGTATGGTAGCATGAAGAAAGATGCGACTCCAATCTCTTTTTGAAATTGGGGGTGATTAACCGAGCGCTTGTGCTTCTCATTTTTGGCAATAGGAAAAGTACCAGTATGAATTGTGAAAATCGCCCTTGCTTACGCAGAAGCTAGGACCATTGAGTGCGTGTGTCGGTACTTGATTGAGATGCAATTCTGGCTGGCTACATAAGCTGAAGAAACCTCCTTAAAATGTATCCTTAACAACCGAGGCTTGGAAGTCAAGACTCTGCACGTTCGTCTGTACATACTCAATCCACCACCGAGACTTGATGCATAAAGGACTTGCTTGCGGAATCAAAACGATAATTCATGTCGATTTGAAATCCCGCAACCGAGACAGCAAAGATCACACCCGAAGAGGAGGACAACTACCGAGACTGGAACACTTTTGTCTCTCAAGGCCTTTATATAAACAAACGGAAGGATCACATTGCTTCAGTCCACATCAACTTCGCACCCAGAGTTTTGGCTTCCATTGGTACCGATTCTGGATTTACAAGCGAGGTCTGGAGTGCAAGAGAGAGTCAGAACTCGTGTGCGATTCGAACTCGTGTGGAGAGAGCGAAGCCAGGTGAAGCTGCATTGAAGAACATGTAACTACAGCTGAATGGAATTTTTATAGCTAGCACGAAATGAATCGAAGGCAATTTCGCATTATCTGACAAATTTCCAATTGCCAAAAGTGATTTGCATAAGTCGATTTTCCCTGTCTTTGAATCATTAGGACATTTACAATTTTCAGTTTCGTACAAATTGCAATTCTAACTTTGAATTTTCCAATATACTGGAAATTCCCTTCTTGGTGATAAAATTAAAGCTCTGACTGGGTGATTCGACATGGTGAGAAGGTTGCGGAAGAAGTTTGGATTGATAATAAATTTTGCTCCGTTTCCAGATCGCTAAGCCTTTAGGACAACGTATGGCATGTCAGTTTGCAAATTTCTAACACTGGTGGAATCCAGAACTGGGTTTTTTTCACGTCACAGAGCCTGAAACGTGAAGCTATATTCCAATCCTAGTTTCCAAAGCTTTGTGCAGATGAATGTATGCTACGTTTCTTGGCGACCCTAAATTGACCCATAATATCAAAACTGACATTCATTTGTCGAATGATCATGTTCAGGTTCAATTCCTGAAATAGTAGAGAGAGAGAGCACCACGGCCGACTCACAGTAAACCCTAAACCCTAAACCCTAAACCCAGGAAAATTAATGGAGATTATCACGTGCAACATCTGCTTCTTCACATCAATCAATCCCATGAGAGCTTCTTGCGGTCATGTCTTCTGCTGGCCGTGCCTGTACCGAATGCTGGACTCTCCTCCCTCCATCCCTGGGCAAGCCAAGCCATGCCCGGCGTGCCCAACAACAATTGCTATCCCGGAAGACGAAGTTATCGGCGTTTCTGTTGTTGTCCCGGATTCCCGAACCCGTGACCGTGCTGATGAGGGTGATATCACAGACAGGACGCGCACTGCTGCTTGTCAACTCAGTTTGGATTCGCTTCCATCACCACATGATGCTCACGGCATAATTGAAAGTGGGGTGGATCAGATTTCGAAAGAGGAAGCGACGAACTCTGTGGACAATCAGTTTCGAGACGTGGAGATTCGCCGTGGAGTCGTGTCAAGGGCTTGGGTTTTTCTTTCGAAGAGATATGGAAGTGCAATCGATGAGTACATTGCAATTCGCCGCGAGCTTGTGGAAGATTGGATGGTTGTCGGGAGAAGTGGCACCGCGGACTCACACTAAATAGTGAAATTAGGTTGCCCCTCACTAATTTCTCTACATTTCACACTATATAAATATTTACTGTTACTGTACAAGAATGCCCTACTTTGGATTTAGTTATCGTTGTAATTGGAAGCAACCTAATTGTAAAGGCAACCTAAGTTCACTATTTAGTGTAGCTGCTCCAAAAATACCACAAGCTTAGTTTATTGGATTGATTAGTGGTTGCAGATAAGCAAAATTTGTCACATTTTCATTGTAGAGAAATGTCATCCAATTATTTCATTTGATGCTCATGATGAAAATTAATTTAGAGTGGGATAAGCATTTCTTTGATCAATTTGTCCTGCACATATTTTTACTCTCTTGTCTTGTCCCTATACATAGATTTGGCTAGTACAATGTTAATTGTAGTGGTTATTGGTGGATTCTAGCCACGTGGAAGTTGGTTGCATGTCATATTGTTTTTGATCCAAGCTTCCATTGTTGCTACTAATTTTGATCTCAATTAATTTTTACAAAGTTGACTGTCTAAGCAAAGTACATCTCTTTTGCACTTGAATTAGACAATTTTGCCCAAAGAACACCACCAGTAAACATTGAACATCAAAACAAAATTTGTGTCCATTTTTTCTAATTTATGTTATTTTCAAGGATGAAAATTTTTAGATATCGAAGACTTATACTTTTGCCGAACGATAAAAATTTCATTGTAAACTTTACAACAATCAAAGAGACTTATAATTGAGAGCAATCATGCGCAAAACTACCATGGTGGTCACAAGCAAGTAAGTAGGATCCAAAAACATATTTATATGCAGTATGTGGTAGATGACTCATGGTTCACAAAGAGAAGCTTAAGGTTGCTTTCCTATACCTCATATCATTGTAATGACAAATTTTGGGATAAGGATAAGCATAAGGAGAAGGAAACGCTGTATAAAAATATAGAAAAAATATCAATTTAAGGATATGGATAAAGCTAATGATACGGATTGACTTTATTCCACAAATAGAATTGGGCTTGAAAATGTACAAGAATTTTGTAGGCCCTCCATTACTGTTACAAGGCCATATTCGTTATATTGAGATTTTCACAGTCTCATTTTTATCTTTGACTCGAAGATAAACCGCTTTATTTCTTTACTAGTATTTTTTTATAAATAGGTAATAGCACCAATTTTTAGAATGTCATCATGGGGTCACTATTTGAGCATTGTTTACTTTTTGTTTCAATTACTACTTTTTTTAATGAATTTTCCAATAACTAGCATTCTGTCTCAAAATTTGCGAAAAGTCTCAATATAACAAATATGGCCTTTTACCTCCATAAGTGTTAAAATCTCATGTGTTATAAAAATCTGTGCTTCCATGAAATACGCATTGTCTATCAAGTGTCAAGTGTTGATATGAGATGTCAGTTTAGTTCCCTCCTTCATTCATGTGACTTTGATAAGTCATGAAGTTGGAGAAAGTTGTGGATTCAAGGATGTTGAGAGTGCAAAGACAATGTTGTTATGAGATGTCAGTTTAGTTCCCTACTTTATTCATGTGACTTTGATAAGTGATGAAGTTGGAGAAAGCTGTGGATTCAAGGATGTTGAGAGTGTACCTGGGACTTTAAAGAATTTTTTGGAACAAAACCTAATGACCTCATGTGAATCATGATCAAGAATATCCAAGCACTTAAAAAGCAAGCACAATTTTCATGTGTAGAAGAATCTCATCAAACTACAACAAATTATTTCTTTCAACCACCTTAGATGAATGATGACTTATGCTTTTTGTTATATATATATATATATATATATATATATATATATATATATATATATATATATATATATATATATGTTTGAAGTCTTATAAATATTATTTTTATTAATGTTACAGAGTATACATTATTAAAATTATAAATTTTCATAATTGAGTGTTGAATGTTAATACCCTACATTTATAGAGGGTTGATTGTAGTACGGTTTGATCCCTCCTATAATTGATATTGAGATTGTAACCTCTATCTTTTGTTTTTCTCTTTTAGAAGTTATTCCACACTGATGCTTCATACTTTTCTACAAGTTGAGATACTATAAGCTTAGATTGGAGTTTTTCGTCATCTATCAAGCTTTTGAAGAGCCAAAAGCTGACAAAACTTGCCAAATTAAACCACACCAAAAATTTGACAACCTTTGCTCAAATGTTGAGGGTTTAGGAACAACCGTTCACTCTGAAATCAATGGAAGCCCATGCTCTTTAATAAGTGGAAAGTTAAGTGGACTGAAGCAATGCAACATTTGTGGTGGTTTATAAACCTTGGGATGCTAGACTAGTCACTATGGAAATCATCCTTCTTGGTACTGCATGAATCATTTACCAAACTTGTAGAAACATAACCCAACTCAAAAATTACTACTATAGCTGTGGGTATGATTATTGGAGTTTCCGTCAATTGTGGAATTCAAATTGATAATGATGCATTATTTTGATTTCCCAAGCTTGATTTGAGCAAGTCATTTATACATCAAATCTTGGTAGTGGCTAGAATTTGACCTCACAAATTCATTAAAACCTAAGTGATTGTTGTAGGATTTTTTTTACATTAGAGCACTCATAACATTGTTATCCTTCATTTGGGGGTCCCTTTTGTTCCCCCTAAAGTACGAGGGAGCCCCCAACGTCATGCATTGTTGACTTTAAGTACCACAGGGACCGAGATTATAACAACTCACAATTTTGTGATGTATACAACTAACAAATGAGGCAAAAATGCATCATTCTCTAGCGCCGATCAGATGCCTCAAAACATAACTAAATTTCTACCACATGCATCTAGGAGGGATTATTCCTAGTCTGTCAAGGAATGATAAAGCCCAGCTAACAATGTTATGCTAGAATAAACTACGTCGTTTTTTTACCACAGATCTTGACATAAGTCACTTCTCATTGAAAATGATCTATTGTTAGTAGCAAAGTTGGTCCCATGTTTTATCCTTTTGTGACTTTTTTCACTCACCCCAAGTTGTGTTGCTATTTCATGGAATGAAAAGCCACTCGGTGTGGTAGTAGTGGCCTAATAAATTCATCACAGTGAGGAGCCTGTTCCCAATCAAACGAACTTTTTCACATGACTGATTGAGCTAACCTTCCAAAGCTTGAAAAACCATAACTCAGTTCACGAGGAGGGGTTTGTTCCTTCATTTGTTCCTAACGGGGCGATGCACCAAGTTTACTGGTTGCTGTGTCGTGTCAGTCCAGCTCCGGCCCTCCGGGACGGTATGTTCAAAAAATAAAAAAAGAAGAAAAAAAAAAACTAGAGCTGAAAAGCACTAAAGGTGTACCCCAGCTGTACCTCATGTACCTTGTCTTTTTGTTCCGTTAGAATTTCAGAAGTCAGAACCGTGTTTTTTTGGTGTGTTGCGGGCGATACTCCTGCAGGGAGAACCACTCACATTTCTTTAATATCACATGTGGGAGAGGCTGCCGCACAGTGGTCGCTCCCCAAACCTGTTTAATTAATTCCAAAACATTATGCCAATGATTAACTGTCTCATTGCTAACTAGAAAGAATTTCTTAGGGAGCTGGCTCACTCTCGAATTTTGCTGCTGTGCGAATCAAAGACTTTCCGACTCAATTGAAACTTCAGTGCAATTGATGTCACCGTAATCATCGCCCCCATTTCCGATCCAGTGGCCTTCCGAAGGATCCACTTTCATCAGTTCTCGCGTTAAGCCAAAACGACACTCAGGATGAATGCCACCGTCCCTCTCAATCATCAATCCTCTCACTGCAGTTATAGCATGAACGGAAGATCTACAACCGTGCCCATCTGCATATATACACAGCAGCACTCACTGGCTCAGAATTGCGGAGACCACCAACTAGCTCGATCCCAAAGACCCGCCGCAGCAGACTCCCAGTGCAGGCGTTTCCGTTTTCCACGGACGACCCATTACTAGCTGTACCTCGACGTTCGATCTCACCGTACCAATAAAAGGACGAAAGCCTGGATTGATTCAGATGGCGCTGTCCTCGGAAGAATTAAGATTCAGAATCCCACCAGCCAGTTGTGTGAATCTCCTTGTACAGTGGCTTGAATAATATTATTCACTCGTCAGTCCCTTCAGTTGGGTCCACGTACTGCTTTTGATTGAATGATTAATTCACGGAATCATTAGTACTGCAAGCCGTTCTCCTAGATGCTCTTCATTCTGGGCTTGTTGAACAAGTTGTGGGAGCTTGTTTGCGGTGGTTACAGAAATGAAGATGGGGTTGGAGCTGGTGCGCTGCGCCTTGCTAATATAAGTTCTTTGCCGGTGGGGGCGTTGGGGTAAGATTCAGCAACAATTAAATTCTGTTGGCAAGCAAGCTGGGTGGGAAACCTAGCTGGATTCGAACGCTCTGGGGTGTGAGATTGCGCAATGGCGTAGAGCTGGTTGTAGAGGCAGGGATCGGAAGGAAGGCAGTTTGAGCTGGGGGCGATGGCGGCCTGGCGTTTCTTCCTTGTCATTGTGATTGTGCGCTAGCTCTGTCTTGTCGTCTGGGTTGGCACGTACTCGATCGGCTCCCCTTCAAGCGACGGTATCCAAATCCTCTGGCGTCCCAGATGCAATGCATGCTTATGATTCTTTCTGTTTTGCCTCTAGCTAGCTAGCTTGCGGATGGCCTGGGAGTTCGACGGATTTGGACTTCCAACAGAGACGTACACTCAACTGACCTCTTTTGAGGATGTCAACTTTGAATAGTTTGAATGTGCGGTGGTCCAAGATGGAGTGGCAAGTGCGCAAGATATATATTCTAGAGAGAGGCATGATAATCATTAAGAAAAAGAAAAGCATGCTAGGTTCTGAAAAATAACCGAACGTGCTGACTCACGAGTGGTTTTCCTTCATGACTTGGCCTGCTTTGCCATTACCATTACCCTTACCAATGACTCAATGACTACAACTCTTCTAGTATACTTTTCTAATACTATGTGCATACGGAATGCTACAAACTTAAGACCGGTCGTCAAAACTCTGCTAGCATTACTAGTCTAGCGAAGTAAACTTGCCTTACCTTTGCAGATTCGCAACGGCGAAACGTGCTTGCGTTGAGATTCTGGAGGTTTGAGTGTACCAGGCTGATTAATTAATTTGTTCTTTGCGGTCCATTGCGCGCAGTGGCTGTGCTACAAGCTAAGTCAGAGCTTCTTCGCAAATGGAAAACAAGAGCTCGACCTGATGTCTTGGAGAACTGTCTGGCGCTTGGTCGTCGTACAAGGACGCGGATCCTTGCCCTGAACGATGGAACGGTATCGTCTGCAGCCCAGAGAAATTCGTCATCCACTTGTGAGTACTCCTGATCGACCTCCCCACACAGCTCTTGAACCTCGATCCTCGAAGCTAGCGGAAGAATTTTTTAAGAATTGAAGCTGGTGCTAACCCTAAACCTCAAATGCCGTAGCCAGGGCAGTCATGATAGTTTTCTGGGTGCCACTGGAATGCCACAATCTTGGTGCTTCGAATTATGATGGCATTTTATAAAATAATGATTATGGCCGCCCACTTGACATTTGATTGTGTGACTGTGATCGACTTTGCCTGACTGGAGAATGATGCTCTTGCATGCAAACAGACAGTCATTTGAATGGTGCAAATTTGAGTGGCGGCATGCATCCCTCCCGGCCCGCGATTGGAGCTCTGGAAGAAACTAAGTCTGATCATATTAATTGTAAGGCAAATGATCATTCTGCTGGCCAGACTGAGTGAGTCTCCCTCTCAAGATTTGAGAAACATGGTTTGAACCTACCTAGCTAGCTAGCTAGCTGGAATATTTTTGAAGCCGGCGTTGGAATCTGAGTGGGGTGGGGGAGTGTAAGCTTAATTAGTAGGGCTCCAGCTAGACTGCGAGCTTCTTCTTCCAAAAAATACGGAAATTTTTTAACCAAAACTCCCAGCACGGGTTAGTATTTTTGGTCGAGAACTGATGAATGATGGAGTATTTCCAAGCGGAGTAAGTCTAGAGCTTTCATGGGTGACAAGGTTATGAAATGTGCCCTCTACAAACCATACCGCAATGCATACTATGCTCAATTTAAGTTGAACCGAGCTTTATTTAACCCTTAAACGACGCAGAGAGGACGTTTTGCGTCCGATGAACGGCAAAGAATCTTTCCTTGTAGGACAGAAATGCAATCATTCATCCTTGGTATTAGAGGTGGAAAGGGGAGATCTTTTCTAGGACTTTGACTTCCAATGAATATATTTAGGTTTTTCCAAAGGAGATGATGTCACACGGTATCAAAATGCATGATTTCCACGGCCACCGGTCCGTCCTTCAAGGGTTAACCCCTGCCTGCGTTTTAATTTGTCTGCAGTTCTTGCCAGCTGGCTCCTGCATGAAGCTACAGTGTTGTGAATTCCAATCTTTGAAGATATATACATAGTAGAACTTCTATTAAAAATCACTCTCTAAACTAAAATAATAAACCTCTATACCTGTAACTAGTGATGTGTCAAATTGGTCCTGGACAAGGCCACATACAAACGTCATGAATGCAAATAACCAGGCTACAAAAATGTGTCAAACCAGTCCCCCCCGGCTTGTATTAAAAGCTCCACTGTAGTAGGCTTGGCTTTGGGAAAAGATGAATTTCACTAGACTATAAGCGAGTGTTAGATGGGACTCAGTTCTTAGTTCTTAACACAAAGCTCCGCAAACATACAAGGCCTCTGGATAAATAGCTTCACGCATCTACAGTAGTAAATAATAAGAACAGCCAGGGGCCTGTGGAGCAATGCAAGCTTTCATCGTACTTATAAACCTGATTATTTTGCCTCAAACTAGGCCGCAAGCTCTGGATTTGAGTTGTAAACCCAAGTTAGCATCATCTCAGATTCTCAAACTTTGGAACRCTATATATGATCTTGAGTCTGTGATCCAATTGAGTGAAAAAAACAGATCAGTCTTGAAAAAGCAATCTGAATCATAACAGTCTAAATGGGAAAGACTGAGAGAGCTGATTTGATCGATGTAGAACTTAGTGCTCAGGTCCCTCCTCTTTTCTCAATTGATTGCCTTCCCCCTGAAGATTAAAAGGACTCATCAAAGATTATGATCAGGGCTTTTTTTTTTTTTCATTTTTTACGAAGTGCCATAGTGGCGATAGTAAATGTTATAGTGGTACTCCAAATTACAACATTCATCCACATATTGGATGTAAAATATGATTTTCATCCACAATCTGGCGATTTCATCTAAGATTTTTTTTTAATTCAAATTTGTTTGGCGATTTCATCCAAGTTTTTTGACATTATTTTTGGCATTTTCTAGCCAAATTATTTTTTCTAGTGCAATCTGCACCAAAAAGCCAAAAAAAGCCAACCCTGATTATGGTAAGTGACAATCGTCTTTCTACAGCACCAAGCGGTAGCGTTCCACCTCTTTCAGGTGCCGTCGATCTCTACTCCAAAGTTAATGGTAAGAGTCGATTTTTTGAAAAAATAATTTATGATAGAAAAACTAATCAGCTTCATAAGAATATAATTTTTTTCTCAATCGGTGCCTGGGAACAAAAGTTATGCCCAAAACAAGTCAACACAAGGAAAAAAGGGGGAGAGAGGGCAGCAAAAAAAAGTTTCAAAAATTTGAATTTTTTTCTTTTGAATTTTTTTTCTCATAGTTTATATTTTTGTCTACATGGAAAGCATTGATTCATTACATTTGGATTTGTTATGAGAAAGTTGTGGACAATCTTTTTTTTCAGGCAATTGGAGCATCTTTTTGAAAAAATAACTTGTAGTACCCATTTCTGAATGCAATTTTTACAATTTTAAGGAAAAAAATGTTCTACATGGTTTAGTTTTCTTGCTAGAATAATTGCACAATTGGGATTAGTGCATTTTAATTCCATCTTAGAGATATTAATAATTTAGATTTTCCTTCTATCTTGTACGTACAGACTCCTATTTAACAATTTCATAAAGAATAAAAATTAAGTTTTTTTTTGAAATTTTTTCCCCCCCTAGATTCTCAATTCAATTCTCCACAAGAAAGATTTAAAGCTCAAAACTCTATATATACAATATATATATGGTATATATATGGTATATATATGGTATATATATGGTATATATATGGTATATATATGGTATATATATGGTATATGTATGGTATATATACGGTATATACACGTATCCCAGTATTTGTATCCCCAAATCTGTATCAAGATCAATGGTAGGGAAGTTTTTTGTTTTAATTAAAAAATAAAAAAAAATCAATGGCCTGTGATTTTTTCGAGAGAGGTGGGGGGACTAAGCTTAACCCTTCATCGCCGAATGGGACGAAAAGTGCCCTCCACAGTCTCCAGTCCACTTTGAAGTGCTCTAACTTTTGCATCCAATGTTGGAATTCAATAAAATTTGTTGGAAAAGTTGTGCATAGTAGTCTAGTATCTATGATGAAATTTTCAGATCAATCCAAGACATATTGAGTTTCTGAAAGTCATTYGAAGTTCTCAGGTTCAATTTGGATTCAGCACACTGCATTGTGATGGCTGCAACTTTGGAGGATTGTATCTTTTCCATCAAATGTTTTTTTTCAATAAAATTTGTTGGGTTTTGTTTCCATATAGGTCTAGTTATTGTGGTAAAATTTTCATGCCAATCCAAGTTGTTTGTAATGTTTGGGAGAAATTCAAAGTTCAAAATCCAGAAATTTTTGCATTTCAGTGAACTTCGGCGGCTCATAACTTCTTCATATATGATCCTATTCCAATAATCGGGGGCAGGTTAAAAATAGTAAGATAATTTTAAAAATTTTGAAAAAATTATTCAATGTCTAAAACTATCTCATGTACCTTCATTCCAAATTTCACTCCAAAAGATCAAACTATGCAAAAGTTATGAGAAAAAACCCAATTGTCCAAGGGCAAGGGGACAAAAAATAGGACAAGTGTTTCTTGCAATCACCCTATTAACCCCTAAAGTCCAGTTGTCACTGTAATCGACCAAATGGATTTTGGGCATGTTCCTATGAGCTCAATTTTTGGTGAAACTTTTTGAAACTTTGTCACAACATAGAAAAACTTATTAGCTTTTTGGAAATATAATTTTTATTTCAACCGGTGCCCGGGAGCAAGAGTTATGCCACAATAACCTTAAATGAAAAAAAAAATAGTATTTTTTTCCTAATAGATTAGTTTTCTGTCTAAATGGAAAGCTTTAATGCATTCCATTTGGATTAGTGTTGTGAAAGTTATGGAGCTTCTTAATTTACGGGTTGTTATAGCATCTTCATATAAATAAAACTTTTTCTTCAACTTTGAATGCTAATATCTTTCAATCTATACAATCAATCATCATGAAATTCTTACCACATGATTAGAAACAAGTGTATTACAATATCCTATGGTTAGATTCTAAAAAAAGCATTTTTTGGTTTCTTTGGATGAACACAATAATTTTGGCAATTTTGAGAGTTTTTTGACATAAAAATGGCCTTAGGACTTTAGGGGTTAAGGAGGGTCATTTGTAGTAATGGCATTTCTATGCAACCTAGGCCTCTAGAGACCACCAATCAATATTATCTTAGAGAGGTTATATTCCTTTAGGGAGTATTGCTTTAGAGAGGTATTTTATACTTTGAAATTGCCTGAAGAAAATCATTTACATTGATAAAAAAATTCATTCAACCAATCTTTCTCCTACACCCAAAGATCTCTTTAGAGCACTGCCCTACAAAATCTCCCCAAATTAGCACACCTACATGTGTCAAGAGAATCACAACAAACAATAAATGTTTGATTGATGACAAATAATTCTTCTATCTATTGTAAGACAAGTGTAGATGTCCATTTTACAAATTTTGTGCGGAAATGGGAGGTATTGCACGGTAATTTGACTTCCAATGAGTGCCCTGTTTTTTTAAGAAAATGATTTATAGTGTACTCAAAAGGATAATTTCCACATTGCCCAACATTCCACGGTTAAGTTGCAATTATATATTAGGAGAAATATGAGATCTCCAAAAGGCTGTGAGTTCTAATAGGTTGCGGTGCTATTATGGAAAAAAAAAAAAAAAAAAAAAAAAATTCTATAATGTGGCAGGGCCTTGCGGTTGATTCGTTCTAACAGCCTTTTGGAGGGCTCATACTTCTCCTAAAGTTAGTTGAATCTTTTAAATTTACATCATTTTCAAGAATTTTTCAAATTTTTCTAGTTGGAGTAGAAGTAAAGTAAAACATCCCATGGTGGTCAAATGACCCATATTGGACATGTGATGAGCCTCATGACATTTTTTCAAACCATAATCAATGTCTAACCTAACACCCACAGAGTGATTAGTGACCTCATTAGAAGCACCCTACTTTTTAAGTGTAAATCATTGTAGGAAGTGACTTTTCAAGGCCCTCCACATTAGAAATTATTGTGACCACTTTAGGTGATTAAGATGAGCATATTGGATACAGTTCTTGTTGATCACTTCAAAAATTCATAACAAATTCAGTCTTCGTCTGAAAAATATAATTTCAATTGCTCTAACTATTTCTCACACCTGTTTTTAGGCGACAAAAAAATTTGAAAAATTTCAACGATGGCATGAGGGCAGACTCCAAATTCTGACCACAATGGGCTGTTTTGCCTTAAGTAGAGTCCCCTATCTTTCAAGGTTTTGAAAATAATGAGCAATATAAATGCTTCTTGGTTTTCAAAAAAACAAAAAAGCATGAGTAACTTACAATTGTGAGACAACAGTGCACACTACAATAATGCAGTGTACCGTACTCTGTGCAACAGTGTCTGAAACAACAATTCAGAGTACTGTACATAAAACAATGGRTATTTTTGTCTTCTTCTTTTTGCTGACATTTTGTACCAATATATGAATGAAATTTTTATTTATTTTTAAGAGCTGGAATCACAAATCTGTCACCTGCGAGTGATAAAGATTTCACTTTTTTTTTGAAAATTTGAAACTACTATTTATTCTTTAAAAGAAAAGGGGAAGAAAATTCTTATCGGATTCAAAATTTGCTCAAAAAATCTGAAATTTACACCTYGGGTATGATTTATAGCACTCAAGTGATATAAAGAAAATATACCTTTTCAATCTAAAGTTTTGAAACCACCCAAAGATGATTATGAGCCCAAAGTTCAAATTGCAATAAAATATTGAAGTTTAAGAAATTTCCAAACTTTTTGACTGGGGTAGAAAGTGCACTTCATAAACCTCATTTCAGTAGATGGAAAGAGATTCATAAAATATCATTTTTATAGTTAAAATTTTCATGAGGAGTGTAGAGCAAGAAGGGGTAAAACTACACTTCAAGAGTGAGCGGTGGATTATGCATCTCCTTCAATTTTGAAACATTCATTTGTAAATGTGATTTTAACCCATTAATTGTACCACTATGGAAGTAACACCCCAAACTTCATATTCAAGAATGCTATGTGTTCTTCCACTCTACAATAATTCCTCCAATTTCGAAAACTACAACCCACATCAAAGAAATGGGTGAATATTTTCAACATTGAAAACTCATGTCGTAGACAATGTCTTCTTACTCTAAATTTGAAAGAAGATGGGATTTCATAGTGATCCCTCTTTTTCCCCATATTGTTTTTTTTCATTCCACCGTGAACCTGAGTGTTAATTTGTAAAGTTGGAAGAGTGCATTTCACCCTAAACCTCTCCGAAATAGTCATTTGTGGCCCAAAAAGCACAAAGGGTTTATTTTTGCATATCACCCATCAAATATTGCATGAGACTTCGATTTTTGAGAATGTGTTGAATGTTTTGAAAAGAAAATTTCACTAAATAGAGTGTAATMATGATATTAGTGTTGAAAGTCAAAATAACTCATTTTTTCATCATATTGTATTAATCCCCAGAGACTCTTGTTTATTGGGCAATTAGAGCATCATAAGATTTTTTTATAGGATTCCGATTTTAGTTTAGTTCCCATACAATTTTCAAAACATAAAGTTGTGCATTGTTTAGTTTGATTCTTAGAACAATCTCACTCTTGGGATAAGTGTGTTTTAAAATTTAATTTAAATTTTTTGGGAGGGGGAAGGGGATGTCGAATTAAAAAAATTAATTTTTTGTACTCACTGTGTCACTATACTATACTATACACAGTGAGTAGTGAGTAGGCACTATACTATACACAATGGGTAGTGAGTAGGCAGTCACTGCCTGACACTTAACAACACTTCTATTCACTTCTATTCACATAGCTATACTTCAATGATGAATAGAGCATCCAAATTTTCTATTAGCAAGTTAGAGCCTCAATATGAAGATTTTAGTTTGCTAGAAAGAAGGTAACATCATAGCAAAAGTAATGCATGAAGTTCATTTTTATAGATGTATTTTCAAATAAAAAATGATTAATTTTCTTAATAAATAATTTTTGATTCAATAATCTATTGGAATTTTTGTATAGACCATTGTATGTTTGTGTGATATGATGGTTTATTTTTGTTGATAGTGAAGGTATGTAGCTCGTGTCACTCATGCTCAGTAATACTAAACTGCGGTTCAGTTTAGGGTCTACTAAATTCCCTAATTCTAAAAGTTCATTGAATATGAATTTTTTTTGTAGAACAGATGGCCTTACGGGCAATTGCGAGAAACACCTCTTGTTTTTGGCTCAAAATGGCTTTAGTACTAGAGTATTGTGACTTTTGGAATAATTTTTTTTAAATGAAATAAAATATGGAAAATTTGTAAAGCATTCAAAATAGTTTGTGTGTGAACATTCAAACCTAGAAAAATTTATCTCTAAAAGTTATGCACACTCAAAGAGTGATGGAAAATGCCAAAAAAATGGACACCTTGATGTTTGATTTTTTTTAAATAGTAAAACAATTCAAAAAATTGTTCAGAAAAAATTCATTTTTTCTAACTTGAAGATGCTTTTTATTAAACATTTTTGGCTTTGAAAAAATAAAATTGAGTTCTTTGCACTAGTTGTGAGCACATGTGGAGGGTGGATAGATTACTATTTTTCAAAAATATCTTTGTGGACCTATCTAACTTTGGTAGAAGTCCTTGTAATTCAATTTTCAGCTTCAAATTTGGATTTTGGGTAAGAAGTACTACTAGAAACCTCCAAAATGGTCAAGGTAGACACCTAATTGAGAACAAGTTAAAAATAGTAAAATAATTTTGAAAATTTTGAAAAAAACAAGTCAATGTCTAAAACTACTTCATGTACCTTCATTCCAAAAGATCAAATCTTGCAAAAATTATGAGCAAAAAAACACTTGTTTAGGGCAAGGGGACAAAAAATAGGATAAGTGTTTCTTGCAATTACCTAAACAAGTAAACGCTAGGTTTTATAGAAGCAAGGTTGTCCATGTCACGTTGTGCACAATGCCAATATACTTGTCGTAAAGTCTAACTTTAAACCTAGTATCCGTTGGGATAGAATATTTCTTGTTAGTTGGAGTCAACTCCATTAATTGCTAGATTTAAATATACTTGCAACCTAGTTGAGCATGATTATAACCTGTCACGACTAGTACATCATGACAAATTGACGCAAATAGCCCACGTCATGGTAGAATAGAAAATCTTGAGGGAAAACAATTGGAGAACAAGAAATTGTTGTAGAAGGAGAAAACATTGTTTGGTTTGTCTATTGTGATTATTTACAATTGATTGACATTTTGAGTTTTAAGGTTCAAATCTTTATGCTATCTAAGAGTTATTAATGCATGATTAGAAATTCCATCCATCTAGTTTTTTCATTTACTTTACTTATTTGGTAAGAATGGAAATCATTCTTTTTTGTATTATTGTTTTTAGCAATTCTTCAACACAAAAACTTACAAAATTTATATCTATGGTGCAGAAATGTTAAGTTAACTCAAGTAATCACTAAACATATGCAAAGAATTTGAGGTTGTTGCACATGAAGTCCATTTTTGTAGGATTTGCACAAAATTTTGACACAAGATGCATTTATACATTAATTTTGTGTGGAATTTTGGGTTGAATTTATTGGGTGGATGAGAAGTCATCATCTTCAAAAGTGGCAAGGTGTTTGTTTGGTAGCTAAGGGTAGTTGGAAAAGTTTGAATGGGTTCACAAGGTTCTATTCTAGGGATCTTGAATGTGTTTTGAGTGGGGCTTGGAAGATGTGCCTCCACCCCATGGACACTCAAGACCTAWAAAATTAATTTCTTTCATATAATGAAATTGAAAAAAATTCCATGACGTTGATTAAATAAAATTCTCCTCCCTCAAAGAAATGCAATTTTTGCATATGACAACATGAAATCATACATTGCCAATAATAACAAAATTTGACAATAAAAAAAGGGCTTGCACATGTTGAAGGACACAATTAGCATAMATCTTTTCAAAATTACATRTGTTCCCTTGAATATATCATAGGTGGCAYATGATAGAGGATCGTGTCAAYTAGAAGTAGATGTGGACAAAGAGGCTAGACCATTGTTGCTTGGTTGCATGCATTGGCTCTCCAAGAARTCCTAAAGACCATGGATAGAGAGTGAGGGARGATTAGYGTAATCATAGGTCAAMTTTATTTTTCACCATGAATTTTTGTATCAAATGTATGTGTTCATAATTCAAATTTGCCCAAAAGAAAGATTATAGATGCACAATACATCTTCAAAAATTGGCTAGTTTATAATGTATATTGCAAGTGAGATTGCWAGGTGATTTAGAGTGATTTAGAACTTGACTTTGTTTTTGAAATTTTGCATGAGCATATTTAAGAGAGCATACTACTTAATGGCAACAAGACTCAACTTGTGTAAAGGAAAAAGTTACTCCAAAAGGGCTTGAAGTTTGTTGGCCTTGCTAGATAGTTATGATATTTTTTGGAAACTTTGAACATTGTAATCTTTTAGTCCATGTGGTCAAGTAGTCTTGAAATATCTTTCTTTGAAATGCCATAATATTCAAATATGTTTTTGTTTGTTTGAAATTCAATAAAAAATTAATTACTTTCTGGAAAATACATTAAAAAAAATGTAGTTTTTGACAATGTCTCTTGAAAATCAACCTCGGTCCTTTAGGGGCTAAACAAATTCAAAGTCTCAAAATCTAATGAACAAAGGTCCYTGCAAAAATATTCTTTTCACTTTAGATGCTAAAATCTTG
Organism: Pleurozium schreberi; assembly: GCA_006891605.1. Lineage (NCBI taxonomy): Eukaryota > Viridiplantae > Streptophyta > Bryopsida > Hypnales > Hylocomiaceae > Pleurozium > Pleurozium schreberi. Next base: position 157 of record VACF01000359.1, on the reverse strand, counting down.
CAAACTATGTACATTGTCAAAGTTTTTGAATTTTCTTCTACACACTGTGTACATGTACAGTGCAAGATTCTTCAATTGGATACGCAATGATAATATTTATTAATTTATACTAAAAATGAATACAAGTGAACATTTTGAGTGGTTCTCAATATATATA